>PVHP010003643.1:0-76990 GCA_004024765.1 Zapus hudsonius
CCGCCCCCAACAACACAGCTTCATTGAGGTTGTAAAACCCAAACTGCCATCAGCTGAGGATCGATCTATCAGAACACATTCAATTGTTTGTGGGGGACACCTGTATCAAACCATGACAACAGTCTTTGGGAGACTTGTTCTCCACTGACTGACTACACCTCAGTGCTGTTATAATAACCAGAAGCTCCAGAAACTACAAATGCCTTGCATATTTCCCATTTTGCAGTTGAAAATTTATCGCTGTTGGCCCAGTGGAGGTAAACCACATTCTGCACAAACTTGAGGACCTGAATTGGAATCCCCTGAATCCATGTGAAAAGGCCAAATGCCATAGCAATGCCTATAATACCAGCACTTCTATGGCAAGATAAGAGGCAGAGACAGGAGAATGCTCAGAAGCTCACAGACTAGCTAGCTTGTCGTATGCAGCAAGGTGAGGGCTGGCACAGTAAAACTCGTTCTACCAAGTAAGCTACATCCCCAGTCCTTTATCCTGTCTTTAGATGCTTTTAGAGACAGGGGTAGTTAGGAAAACCAGAGGCATGTCGGAGTGGCCATGGCACAAAGTTCCCTGAAGACTCGGCTTAGCTGTACTCACACTGTAGCCCACTGTGTCTGGACCCTCAAAAATGGGACTGAATGTTCCCCGTATGGCCTGCTCTGGACCCCTCAAATTGGAAAGCTGTCTCTGATCAGTTACCCCCTCTCTTGCAGAATAGGAAAGCAGCATAGAATCCATTTCTCTTTTTTTTAAATCTTAAATATATGTTTATTGTCCAAAATGTGTTACATTATTCAGTGGGCAAACAATGAGTTTTTATCCCCAATTCCCCAATGCCCCCCTCCCCATCCCCAATAAGCTGGATATCCTCCTCCATGGGCCGTCTGGATCAGTCCTTGTGGCAGGAGACCATGGATAGCCTAGTACTCAGCCCGGTCTTCCTGGCCCAAGTGTGTTGTTACTGAAGGGTGCCATGCCTCTGGATAGTCTCCCTCACCACAGCTCTCACAATCTTTCCGCCCCCTCTTCCACTCAGTTCCCTGAGTCGTGGTGGATGAGGATTAAGGCTGCTTTAAGATTGTGAGTTTAGAGGTCTTTGTGTCGAAGATCGTTGGTTTCTGTCTCACTGGCTTATCCTGTGTAGATTGAATGTCTTTGGCTGTGGGTCCCTCGTTCCTCCTGTCCTTCTCTGTGGGGATCCATATGGATCCTCCACATTATTTCTTGGGGTGTGGAAACCTGCTCTGAAGATAGAGGATGTCTGTTGGAGCTGTCCAGCCCTGCAGCACTGCTGCTGGTAACTGCTGGCAGGTTCTGGCCTCCAGGAAATAGAAAGTTGTTGCCATGGTTGAGGATAGAACTGGGCCAGATCGAATCCAACCTACATCCTGTCCACAGCACAAAAGCATCTTATGACACGGTATCCCCAGGGGCCAAAGCAAACACACCTCTCAGGAGCAGAGAGAAGGCCATTTCCAAGGCACTAATTGCACAAAACATAGAAAGGAACAGAAGGGAGACCCTCGAGCTCCATTTCTTTGAAGGGTCTGTCAGTGTTTTCATTACAGCCCATTTTCCGTGGTGATTCATCTTCAGCTGGCAGGCTGGGCTGACAGCTGGGCCTCAGTACCCACAGGCCCAGCCCGGGAGCAGTGCGTAGAGTTTAATGTAGTTGGAATTGTTTGGCCACAGTTCCATGTTGGAGACTTGCAAACTGTGAATTAGGTCCAAGTTTAGACTTCTGGCATTCTTGTGTCAGTTCTTATTCTGAGCACCCTCAGTAGCTCACCTGAAAATTGTGCTTTTCTGACAGTCTGAACTTTCACGTTCAGGGCAAAATGTAGGAGCATTGTTTGTCGTACTCTTCAAAGGGTGATTTTCTTGGGTGGGGGATTTTTAGTTGAGATCCATGAATAACGTTTATGCCTCTTTTCAAGTTAAATAAATGTGTTGGTAGTAGCTCAGATATCTGTTTAAAAATGGCTTCCTATCTTCTCTACCTGTCCTCTCATGACCTCTAATCCCAGCTCAGTGTTCTCAAGGAAGGTGAGATGTGATCTATAATGCCCCAAGCTAAACACAGGTCACCACCTACCTGGGGTATGGAAGTAGAACACCATGACCTACATCTTGGCACAGGAAAGCTAAAGCCCAGGAATTATGCCCATCAGGAGCCCAGAGAACAGCTCACCAATTGGCCAGCACATACTCTGGGGTTCAAGGCTACATCTGTTAATTTCTTGTTGCTGGGACAAAATACAGAACCCAAGCAGTTTAAGGAAGGAAAGGGTTTATTTTTAGCTTACTCTTTTGAAGGGAAGTCTATTATGGCAGGGCAAGAATGGCAGGAGCAGGAAACCAGTTCACATAGTCACATCAGCAGGGAGGAAGTAGAGAGAGATGAATACTGGTACTCAGCTAGTGTTCTCATTTTTATGAAATACAGTCTAGCATCTCAGCCTACAGAATGGTGTCACCCATAGTAATGGTGGGTCTTCCCACTTCAATTAATCTAATCTAGAAAATTTCTAACAGACATGTGAAGAGATTTGTAGTCTTAGCGATTCTAAATCCTGTCAAGTTGACAACCAGAGATTAATCAGCACAAGGACATGTCCAGATTCCAGCTTAGATTCAACCCAAATCCTAGCTGTTTATCAATAAATTTAGCTGAGTCCGGAAAGAAGGTGGATGATCAGCTTGAAGAAGTCCTTACCTGGGCTATGGAGATAGATCAGAGGTTAAGAGTGCTTGCAGCTTAGGAATGAGGGCATCTAATCCCAGAGACTGCCAAAATGGACTCTCCAGAACCCACAGAAAGAGGTTAGCATAGTCTTGTTAATTGAATTAGGTTGTCCTTGGTTCTCACTGCCTTCTGAAATATTAAAACAGATTCTCTAATGGAGAGTGAGATCAGCATAGGTCAAATGTGACAAGCATTATTAGTCTGGAGAGATTATGATGGGTGTATCTTCTCTTTAACCCAATGGCACATACCTCCACTGTGGAGGGCCCTTTGTGGAAGTGGGAATGGAGGAGGGAAATGGAAATGGTGGTACCAACACATGATTTGTTCATACAAAGTTTCTACTCAACAAATCAATTTAAAAAATGCTTAGCATGAACCAAGGGAGGGAAGGAGAGACCCCGGTCTCAGGGAAATATGCAGATGAGTGATAAAACAAGTACACTCAACAATCTCTTCTGTCTTCTGCATACACAAACAGGAGGCATGCACATCTGTACACACACACATCACACATACACACACACACGCACAATAAGAAAAGCAAAGGTCCTTTCCCTGGTGTTTTCCCTGGCCCACCTGGCACTAAGAGGATGACAATCCCAAAGATTGTTCTTTAAACCACACACCTAGAACTCGAAAGTACAAATGGAGTCTCACTGGCAGACACCAAGGTGTCCCACAACAGGATGGCGTTCACTCTGAGGCTCCAAGATGCTTTCTCTAGTGTCTTGGGGCAGCCTGCATGTCTTGGTTTGGGGCCTCTTCCTCCAACTTCCCAGCATATTATGACAAGTTCTGCTTCTGCCATTCTCTCTCCTCTTCCATCTCTGCCCCTCATGCCTCCTTCTGACAAGGACCCTTGAGGTGACATCCAGCCACCTGGCTAATTTATGGACATCTTCCATTCAAAATCTTGATCACATCCTCAAACAACCTTGTGCTGCACAAAGGAACATATTTACAGGATCCAGTGACTACGTTCACCCTGGACATTATGGGGCCATACTGAGTGTGCCACAAGGACCCTCAGGCACTCACTGCAGCTCTTTTCTGAGGCCTTCTAAAGAGGTGGGAAAACCCACTACTGGGTCCACAAATCCTTCCCAAAGAGGGATGTGGGAACGCATTTATGACATGTTCCCCAAAATTCTCAGGTCCACCCTAATCCAGATCCTCCCTCCCTCCCTCACTCCTTTCCTCCCTCCCTCCCTCCCTTCCTCTGTTGGAAAGATGTGTATTTGACCAGCCTTGACTTGAGCCCCAGGCTTCATCTGAGGATCCTTACTGGGATCTGTTTTTGTCTTCCTCTCCTGTGAATCCTAATGTTCTGATTTTATATTTGTGACTGTTTAAAGTACTTCTCAAGTGTCTGACCACAGCTCAATTGTCCATTATTGCGATAATCACCAGTCTCTTTGTATTTATTCAGAGAGCAGCACAGACGCCGGCTTTCGTGTTGAGCAGTTGTGTTTTGGAGGGCGTTTCTTCTCCTGCTATAAATGTGTTACATGGAAGCATATTTCTATCCATCTGCATCAGTGCCATATTGCAGGTAACTGTGCACAAAACAAGAAGATTGCAAGGGGCTGCTGCCTTCCAGCACTCTCAGACTCACAATTACCTGTGTGAAAGGCCCTGGGCTCCTCAGAGATCATTCCTGACTTGCCAAGCAGCCCTTGTGGCCTGGGACACCCAGACAACTCAGGACGACATGAGAAGAGGCACAGAGATGCCTAGCCGAGAGTCCTGGCTTGAGAAGCAGAGTCATCATCCTCTGCCACTGCCTCTGAGCACCGTTTGTTTGTGGAATGTGCACCCTGTGGAATGGGTGAGGAACATCAGAGTGGGTGCTTGCTCTGCTTCTCCGCCCTTCCTGCCTGTCACTCCATGTGATTCTAAAGGAGCCTCAAGTAGAGAAATCTCACCTCCATGCCCTCATATTGGGGTATGGGCCACGGAAACTTAGGAGGGAGTCTGGAAATTGTTTTCTTGCATCTAGCTTCTCTTCTTCTCTCTCTGTCTCTATTTCTCTCTCATCCTGCCATGAGTTCCTAGGCTGCCAGTATGTGAATTCAGGGCTCCTGAAGACTGATAGTTGTCTGCTCAGGAAATGGAGAGTTGAAACCTTGGAATCCCAGTGGAATTCCTGGATCCAACCATGCCTGCAGCTATCTTCCTCAGTTATATGAGCCAATGTGTGCTCCTTTAAACCTCAGTTATGTGGACAGGTTCTACCCTTTGATACCAAGATTATGTTACCACCTTAACATAAGTCTCCCTCAAGGTGTTTCCATAGCTTCAAACTCCTGCCCCTGTGCCCACATCTACCTGTCATTTCGTTACAGTTTCTGCACTCCTAGCTCCCAGACCCCTGCATATCCTTGACATTCTTTTTCCCTCAAGCCACACACACCTTCTTGCACCTTTCCTGTGCTCTGGCCTGCTCGGGTTGCTGTTCCTTGTATCCAGACTCCATGCTTATTCCCTGCACTGATTTTACCAGGTCCAGCTCTGGGCCCAAGATTCCAGGGGTCTCATGAACGACAAGTGAGGCCCTATTTGCCCTTGCTTAATCTCCAGACATTAGTATCAGATTGGAATTCAGATCTTGTCTGGTACTCCTTGGCGGGGTAAATTTGATAAAGTTACTAAGCATCTCTAACCCCATCTCCTCATATTTTATTGGAGAGAACAGTACCTACTTTGTGTGGTTGTGGTGAGGATGAAATGAATTAATGTTAGTCCTAAGCACAGGGACTAAAGCAGCAGCATTTGACAATTTATCCACCAAGTGTTACTGAGCACTGAGCACCTGCTATGATTTCAGTACTATACTTCACACATGTACACATGCACAGACTTTGAGCTTCGGCTCCTGACTAATGAATTAATGGATTGGTTAATTAATGAATTAAGCAAATGCATACTAGTGCTACTTTGTTAGACAAACTGTGGCTCCTGATGTCAAGGAACTCATGATTAGTAGGGGAAAAAGGCAACAGATATGTAAACAGAATATTTCAAATATATTTAAATGTCTGTCCCATCACAGCCCCTAACTGGAGTCTATAAAACCGTTCTTTCTAAAATTCTGTGGTCTTGTAAAAATTAATATGTCCTTCTCCAGAGATAGGAATAAATCCCATGCAATAATTGGAAAGCACCCTTCCCAATTATCTGAGGCCCACTTTGCATCCTTCATACACTCTGTGGTGGAAGGGACTTCTGATCCAATACCAAGGTTGACTTGTGGAGTGTCTGAGAACGGCTTCCTGGAGAGCAGCTTGTCCTCATGGTCCCCTTGGCATCCTTCTCCAGAGCACTGCCCTCGAGGGCCTTGGTATCTGGCAGTGCCCTCTGGAGAGAGGTGGCCAGACCCTCCTGCTTCCTGGCATTTCCAGCCACCTGGGATAGGGGTTTGGAAGAAGGTACTGGGACCAGGCTCACTGACTGGTACTGGTCTCAGGGAAGGGGAAAGTAGACAGCAAGGCAACACTAAGAAACTCTGGAGCTTTTCAACATTGGCACCATGGGCATTGGAGTCACAAGATTCTTTGTTGTGGGGGCTGCACTGTTACTACAGATGTTGAGGGGAGCCCTTGATTCCCACCCATGAGATGACAACTCACTCACATGCTCCTGTTGTGGTTTCAACGTGAAGTGTCTCCCATAGACTCACGTGTTTGAACACTTGGTCCTCAGCTGGTGGTGCTGTTGGAGAAGGTTGTGGAACCTTGAGGAGGTGGAGCCTTGCTGGAAGAAGTGGGTTACTGTGTGTGTTGGGGGTGGGTTTAAGGTCTTATAACCTGTTCCCACTTCCTGTTCACCAAACTGCCTATGGATGAAATGTGATCACTCCTGCCACCATGCTTTACCCACCACTGTAAACAGAAATAAACCCCTCTTTCCTTAAGCTGCTTCTGTTAAGGTATTGGGTCACACCAGTGGGTATAGTCATTGATACACCCATCCCCATTCTAACAACTCAACATGTGTCCCACATCGCCCCCAGGTGGCCACATCACTCAGTCTCAGAGACTGAGAACCACCTGTCTGAAGCCAGTGTTTGCTGAAGATGGGAGACACCACAGAGAAAGCCTGATACTCTGAGATTTGAGAGCAAACAGATGGCATCCTAACAGTATGATTGACAGTGTAAGAAGAATCAAGTGAAAAGACTGAAGAGGGTGGGTTGTACTAATGAGCAGCTGCGGTCACCAACCTCTCACTGTGACTCTCTAGATAGACACATATCAGACTGGGTCTTCAGATGCCACCCAACACGCCTGATTCTAAAGTGATGTGTGATTTTTGAGCCCATCTCCTGATCTCAGCTACAGGCCTTGTTCCCTGCCAGGCATGGACTGGCCACGGAATGGAAGACAGCTGTTAGGAATCACACCCTCTTTTGCTACTAGGCTGGTGACAGACATCACTAATCAATCAGTGCTCACTTGATTCCTCTAATCTGAGCCTCAGCTTCAAATCTACCTTCATACAAGGCTTCTGGAAACTGCCATGCCTGCATTAACTGACTGTTCCTGTCAAACCATGGCAGCATTGCTTTCTGTCCTTTCAGCAATCAATAATTTTCCAACTGTATTCTGGAGGCTTCCTGAGAGCCTCCCCAGAGCCACTTTGGAGAGAAGAGAACAGGGCAGGTGAGTCCCCAGCCTCTCAAACCCCACTTCTTTGAGATCATTGATTTACTTGCCACAACAGTCTTCTCATCAAATTTCACTTAAACAAAGGAATCCCATGGCTAAAACACCAGAGTCTCTGAGTCTGTGAGGGAGACATTCGTAAAGAACTACAAACTGAGTGGTTTAAACAACAGAAACTGTTCTTCCAGAGGCTAGAAGTGTGGGATCAAGGTTTTGACAAGACTGGCTCATTCTCCCATCCCAGTACTGACCAGGCCTGACCCTGATTAGTTCCCAGAATCACATGACACTGGCTGCCTTCAGGAAGGTCAACGTTGGAAAACACGGCCTACTCCTTCTGTGGTTATGAGGGGAATCCATCTTCAGATGGTAGCTGTATCACCCCACCACCACTTCCCTCTCCTCATTGCATTTCTTCCTGGACACATATCCGTGTTCAACTCTCCCTTTCTATAAGCTCATGAGTGGGGCTAGGACCCCACTTGCTTTGACTTTGCTCTATGAAGACCTCATCTCTAGTCAGCTCTCACTGTGCACTGCTTATAGGATTCCGACAGGAAATTCAGGCTAGGGTGCACTCTGCCCTCCAGCAGCCTACACGCCTTATCTTTCATACATGCAAAATACATCCCCCATCTCAGCATTTCTAGGGTATCCAACCCATGTTAGCATCAAGTGGCTCCCAAAATTTCATCTGAAAACAAGTGAATCAAATATGGGTGAGGTGCATATCTGCTTCCAAAACAGAGATCAGGTAGGTGTCCTCCATAAGATCAAGTTTACTTCCTAGAGTCTCGATACCCTGGCATCTGCCTTCATCAGGCCTGTGAGTGACTTCCTAAGGAGAATGCTCAGGACTGGGGATATGGCTGTGTAAGAACGAGGAGCTGAGTTCAAATCCTCAGTGCCCATATAAAAGCCAGGTTCAGGGGCACATGTGTGCAATTCCAGCTCTGGGGAGCTTGTTACAGGAAGATCCCAGGGAATCACTGCTAGCTCGTCTACACAAACTGGTGAGCTCCTGAAGAGTGGTTGAGGAAGACACCTGATGTTGACCTCTGTACAAAGGCCCATGCTTGTCCCCATGCATACAAATATGTACTATGTAAGCATCACACACACACACACACACACACACACACACACACACACACACACCTTTCAAAAGCCAAAGTTCATGAGTCAGTTTCTCACAAGTGGTCAAGACTTTCCTGATGGCAATAGAAATCTTGACAATCAAACATGTGCCAATGATGATGCCCAGATCATTGTTGTTACAACCCTAGCAACTGGTTATTTCCGTCCCTTAAACTTTCTGTCTCAGAAAAATTAGCCAAAAAGATAAATTATTAATATTTTTATATCCCTAGCTATATAAAGATCAAATACCTGATGCAATAATTCCACTATATATGAGCCCACCTGGTACTGTCTCTGTGAGTTGTCACGTTCATACTGGCCTCTCCACAGGTGTGATGGTCCTGGTATCACTGTCATGGAGTGGTGTGAGGACAACAGTCCCTGCGGATCAAGGATTTTCAGTGACCACAGAACTCAAGAGTGTTTTGTTCCAGCTGGATAATGCACTTAGGATTTTAATCAACCTTAATGTGTGAATTTTATACATTATTCAAGACCTCCTTGAGCCCCACGTAGCTCTTCCTATTGACAAACACCCAGTAAGGGTCTCAGTACAGCCAAGGGCTCTGTTGGTATGCAGGGCGGCAGCTCCCACCAGAGCTGAAGTCAATGCCTATTTGCATTCGAGCCAGATCTTTGGAAATTGGTCATTTTGAGTTCTAAAGAAAACTCCCCACAATGCTCCCTATGCTTCAGCCTTAATATCAGCTTCAATGTAAATGTTAACTTTTATGGTGAAGGAGGGGGACACATAGGGTATATGAGGAAACAGCTCCTGGCAGCTGGGAGAAAATGTCCCCAGGAGCCCCTGATCCCATTGCTCTGTGGGAATTCACTCTAGTGAACTGGAGACTGAGCCAGAGGACTGATTTCTGACTAAACCAGGGGCCTCCTAATGAGCTCTAATTGGCACCTGATTTTCAAGATCTTTCAGGCCTGCAGGCTGTGGGATACATTTACCACTCATTTGAAATGAGTGGGCACAGTCCTGGCTTCTATGTCTATTTCCAAGAGGGGCAACTCGCAAAGCACAGAGGTGAAGGAAGCCCCCAGGGATAATCACTTCACTTTCTATGCAAAATGGAGACAGTAGCAGCCCCTACCTCCTACCTTTGATTAAGTCCTAACTATGAGTGTGTGAAGCCAGACCAGTGAACTGTAAAGGCATTTTTCAATATAGGTGTTGCACAGGACCTGCTCAATGAATTCAGATGATGTTCTAGGGCCTGAGAAGTCTTATGGAATTACCTCTGTTCATGTCCTTTGTCCAGAACATCAATTTAAATAATTATAACAACTTCTTGCAAGCAATAAATATAACATATCATAAATAAAAATATAGTCATGGTGGTGAACGGCTAAAATGTATGGCTCAGGGACCTGTGCTAAGCCCTTTATAAGACTTAACTCATTGTATGCTCCCAAGAAACTATGATGCCATGACGTGGGTACTGTACACCCATCTCACAGCTGGGAAGCTGATATGTGCTCTAGAACCCACCTCCACAAGCCCTCCAGTACGATGTGGGGACACGGTCACCCTGCAGCTGATAAACTCACTGTGGTGCTTATGGGGAATCCCTGAAGAGGGAAGGAAAGGAGGCAGAAGAGCCAGTGCCAGGTGAGCAAGGAGGTCTCAGTTCCAAGTAGCCAGTTATTTGACTGGCTCAGAAACAGGAAGGAATAGGTAGAACGGGCACCCACAGATGCTCAGATGTCCTGGATTGTTATCCTATGTAGCAAGGGACAATCTACAGGTGTGAGGAACTTAAAGGATCTTGACATGAGGGGGTGCTTCCTCTGGGTTGGGCATAACCATTGCAATCTTGAATCAAGCAGTTTTGATCATCTGCACCAAACCGTGGAGTGATCAGGCAAATTATCATTTCCTTGGGGAGAGAGACCAGAGGTCTTGTGAGCCTTCACAAGACCCTTACATGACTGCTCCCCTCCCCACAGGTAGATAGAAGGTGAAAGGTTGATTGAAGGTGGATAGATTCAGTAGCATGGCTGCTTGTTGGCTGCCCAGAGGACTCTTCAGTGGTACAGAGTGTCATGAGTCATCATGGTACTAGTGAGATGCTTCTAAGATGTAGTTACCTATAAGTTGCTCAAGGGACTTCCAGTGCAGTAGCTACCTTTGAGTCACCCATGTTCTTGCAAGTAATCTCAATAAACTCACTGGTTTACAAAGTTGGACTGGAATGGAAATTTTTTTCTTTGGTCTATTGGTACCCTTTCTCTCTAGGGTGGTCTGTTGGTACCCTCTCTATTGAGGGTGGGTAGACATCTGTTTACATCTCCCCAGGAAATGTCATGCAACAGGGAAGCATCCAAAATTTTCTGGGTGGATACAATTCCATCATAAAATTCTCATAGGAGAGATGCAGGAGGATTAAAGAAAGAAGGACACATAAGGATGGTGCAGAAGGCAGATAGAGAGAAAGCAATAAAGAAAAAGAAAGAAAGGGAGGAAGGAAGGAAGGAAAGGAAAGAGAGACTTGAAGATGGAGGGTAAGACTATGAACCAAGTATTGCAGGTGGTCTCTAGAAGGTAGGAAAGTAAGAAATATATTTCCTCCTGGCATCTGCAAAAGAAACATAATCTTGCCTTCCTGTTTTTTGTTCCAGACTCCAGAATGTATGAGAATAAGTGTATTGTTCTAAGCCACTAAGTTTGTGGTGATTTGTTATAGCATCTATAGGAAACTAATACACACTATACTCCCTACAGAGTTAAACACGCTTCAAATGAGATTCAATCAACATGAGGAGGAGGGGGAGAGGGCGAGAAGGGAAGGATAGAGAGAGAATAAGAGAGAGAGAGAAAGAGAAAGAGAGAGTGAAATCTACATTGTACCATTGTGAGAAATTGTTCTACAGCTGGGCTTTAACACAGATTCTGTTTTGTTCAAATCTTGTTGTTAAATATTCAGAAGGGAGAGAGACATGGCCCCATTCAAAAAAGAATGCCAGCATTTTGTATTTGCAGAAAGCCAGACTGTAAAACAGGATGATATGAAATCGTTTTGTAAAATTTGAAGTGATAGACATATGGACTGGATTATTATTATCAATATGAATTTTAAAAACACAGAAATGCGTTCCCAAAGTGGCACTCTGCAGGCTGATCCTCCCCCTCCCATCTTTGGGAGCAGAAAGAGCAAGGAGGGAGCTGGCAGCCAAGGCAGAGAGACGACCCAGCCTTTCTGAGAACTGGGAATGGTTAGGATCGTCTCAAAGCTGGTCACTTCGGATGATGAAGCGTGAACTGCTGAACAAATGTGAAACAGGAAAAAATACCTGCAAAATAAGCCTAGAGACAGAATGCTAATAGTCAGGCAATAAGGGGAGATAAGTATTTGAATATTCATGAGCCTCTAATCAGGAGCTGTGGATGGATACAGAAATGGTCCTGGTGGTGACAACACGCTCTATGGGAAAGTGAATACTGCCCTAAAATGTTAAAAAAAAACAGTGTAAGCCAGACCTGTTCCATTGACCAGGCGTCCTGGGATGTCAGCCTTCACCCCACAATCAGGATTCTTTCTTCATCTGTCACTCACATGATGTTGTGCTTGGTCTTTTCTTGCCATAGGAAGTTCCTGCTTTCAGAGATAGGAAGGAGGCAGGGGGAATACTAATACATCTGCAGCATCCTCCATGGGCCAGGCCTGAGTTGCCTGCTTCCTCACGACTAGTCTTTCAAGGGGGAATGAAAGTATCCCATTCTCAGGTGAGAAACTGAGCTTCAAGGAAGCTTTCTACTCTCCATGACTGAAAGCTGCCAGGGGTTGGGGAGATAACTCAGTTGGTAAAATGTTTGCCATGTAAGCATGATCACCTGCATTTGATTCTCAGAACCCACGTAAAAAGCCAGGTGCTGTAGTGTGTGCCTGTAATGCCAGTTCCAGGAAGGCAGAAACAGGAGTCTCCTCAGGGCTCACAGCCTAGCTAGTCTAGCCAAAGGGATGAGCTCCAGGCCAGCAAGAGAAACTCTGTCTCAAAGAATGAGGAGGAGATTGATTAAAGAACACAACCTGATATTGATCTCTGCAGTTCACATGCAGGTGCACACACATACATGTGCACCTGTGCATATACATACACCCAAATGTATATCTAGAACATGCACACATACCATACATTTACATATGCCAAGTGGAAAGGAAAAGAAAGAAAGGTACTGATGGAAGGAAGGAAGGAAGGAAGGAAGGAAGGAAGGAAGGAAGGAAGGAAGGAAGGAAGGAAGGAAGGGAAGGAGGGAGGCAGATGGTGGAGCTTTAATTCCAACTGTTTCTCTGTGTAATATCACAGCCTACATCCTTTCCTCTCCATCATATGGTGTTGGTGACCAGAGTCCTCTCCATACCAGTGCCAAAGTGGCTTGAGGAGAAGCCAGAGCACACCCTGCCCTTCTGGCCCTGGATCAATCACCCTCTGAAGGTGTGTCCATGACCTACCAGTAGGCTGTCCTCATGAGATGCACACAGGCCCTTGACTCAGCTTGCCTTCGATGCAGTATTTGGGCAAAGAGTGGCAGAAGGCTGGGTGCAGCATCTTAGGGAAAAGCTTGGGGAGAAAATTTTCTCCACAATGGAGATGAGAAATGACCAGATGTCATGGCATGAGAAGGCTCCTCTGAACTTGTTTATATGTCCAAAGCTTCCAGCTGTCAAGTTCCACTTCCTGCCCTATCTCCTCCCCTCTCCTCATCTCCCTGGAGACATTGTCCAGGCAGACTGTTAGGGCACATTCTTCATGGTGTGACTGGAGCTTGTCCTCTATCACATCTTGTCATGGACAGTGATGTTGTCAGCTCTGATCACAGAAGCCCTGGCTGCAGCATCTGAAGCTCCCTCCTTCCACAGCCCAGTTAAGAAGGCTTCTTCCTTTCCATCAGAAACATTCTTGCTCAAAACTGCAGCCTGTGTTACCTGAGACCCTTCTTCCCTCCTGTTCATCCTAATGTCGGGGGTTGAATCATGTCTGGCTGTGGCTGAATCCTGACATCCCATGCTGCCCATGTGTGGTGTGAACACTGCTTACTCGTCTGCTCTGTGTTTTTGCTACAAGCATTTCCATCTATTCTTGTTCACAGACATTCACTGACACATTTCCAGCTTACGATTTCTGGAAAGGACCTATCTCATTTAAGGGCTTGCTTGATTACATCAGCATTGCCCAGACAATCTCTTTCTTGGTTCACTCAGAGTTATACCCCAACCTAAACATTGGTCTGCCTCACCCAAGGGCAGGGGATCAAACAGGTTGGCATATGGGGATGGCTACCTTGAAGCCGACTTACAACTCAATACTTAAGTGAAAATATTAAAATCTACCTCCAGTGTTCCAGACATTGTTCAAACGACTTTATATGCAACCAGAACATTGTCCTACTGACTGAAAACATCCTCAGTGTTGAGAAGATGACACAGAGGCCAGAGGAGTAAACAACTTGGCAAAGGACACTTGGCCATGATAAGGAGAGGTCGCATTTGAACACGTCTGTGCCACTTCAAAGACCGCCTTGTCCTTAAAGCCCCTGTAGCCTAGCTTACTGTCTGTGTACCTTTCAAGGTAGTGGTTTCTGAAGCTGAGTCCCAGATGTCCCAGAGGGAGCCCCTCATTCCATATAAACTTGAATCAATTCTCTAGAATTAGGGCAAAACAAATGCTTAAAGTAGTAAAGGTGTCTTCACAGTTATGGGCCACACACACGCGTCATGCATCATAGGGATCAGAAACCAAGCCACCCCGGGGTGTCAGGTTATCTCTACCAGTACCAGAGAGCTCTGGAGTATCTGTTCAGAGCAGGCTGGGAAAGCACCCCCAGCCTGTCAGGGACACAGCTGACGTGGTGCATCCTACCCAGGCCGCCTGCCCAGCATCCCAGCCCCATTCCTCCCCCTGCAACCGAGCCCACAGCAGATGGTCCGGAGTCACTCCAGTGGAAATTAATGGAGTCAGACTATCCACACACTTCTTTTCAACCAGAGAGAAATATTTTCCATGAGTCAAACAGCAGATGTATTTTGTTTATGGGTCAATTTAGCACTTGTGAGGGTAAGACACTGAAATGGGAAGTGTGGTACTGGTGTTTTGGGCAGAGTTTGACCCCACTCCTGCACCTGCAGTAAAGCTTGGAGCCTCATCTCTAAGATGAAGCTGCACCTTGAACTTGATGCTGTGATACTTCCCAGGGAGGAAAAGTGTTGCTTCAGCATGTGCCTGGTTCTTGTCCCTGGGGTTCACTTGTGACTGTGCTGGCTCAATGAGCAAGAGCCATAAGAGGGGGAGGAGGAAGAGCAAGGAGGGAAGGAAAACTAAAGGACTGTAATGGATCTTGGAGTCCAAAAAAACTGAGTAGAAAGGTCTAGAACTTCAGAAGGCAGTAAGAACCATGGACAAGCCAGTTCTACCAACAGGACCTGAGATGATGGTTAGCACCCAGGCAGGAGATGAACCCTCCTCACTCATCATCTAAGGCCCAAATAAAACCTTTGAGGAAGTGGTGAGATGAGCAAGAGACCTACCTCCACAGCAACTTAGAAATCTATGAAAGGGCAATGGAGACTGTTGCAGTCAGCTTTCTAGTTGCTGAGCAGAAAGAACCCAAACAAAAACAGCTTGTGGAGGAATGGGCTTACTAGGCTTACGGACTCCAGGGGAGACTCCATCCTGGCAGGGAAAATTATGGCATGAGCAGAGCGGTGGACATCACCTCCACTACAGCACCACAAACAGCGGCAGGAAGGTGTGCCAAACACTGACAAGGGGAAGCTGGCTTATAACCCTCATAAATCTGCCCCCAACAACACAGCTCTAGAGAGGTTGTAAAACCCAAACTGCCATCAGCTGAGGATCTATCAATCAGAACACATTCTGATTGTGTGTTTGGGGGGGACACCTGGATCAAACCATGACAGAGACAGACACTGAGAATACCCCCCCAAAAATCCAAAAACAAAAATCCAGAGACTCTTAAGGTCTCAACAATAAAGCCGACTTATAACTCACCCACCATGACTCAGGGAACTTTGTGGAAGAGGGGACAGAAAGATTGTAAGAGCCATGGTAGGGAAGAATATCCAGAGACACTGCCCCCCCCAACAACAACAACAACAATACACACACACACACACACACACACACACACACACACACACACATGCACACACACCAAAACATACAGAAAACCTGGAGCATTCTAGCAATCCCACCGAGGAGGGCCCTCAGTGGGTTGGGGGAAGGGAGGAGGGATGGATGTACCATCACAAGACTTGTTTATATAGTGTTTCCAAATATTAACAATAAATAAGTTTTAAAAACAAAGAAACTGAGTAAAGCAGGCTTTGCTGGGACCACTGGTCCTTTTCATATCCACTAGTCTCAAAGTGTGGCTTCTAGGCCAACCGATAACCACCAATAAGAAATCTGGAAGAAATGCAGGGTCCCAGGTCCTACCCTAGATATACCAAATCCACACCTCCAAGGTTGAGGGCCAGCAGCCTGGGTTTTTTTGTTTGCTTGCTTGATTTTTTAGTTTTTGTTGGGCTTAGGCTTATGCTTTGGGTTTTTTGTTTTGTTTTATTTTGACATATTTTGTACATGTATGTGTGAATGGTATGCATGTGTGTGTGTACTCAGGTCTTTACGTAACAGAGTACATCACATGTTCATGTGAAGGCCAGAGGTTCATGTAGGATGTTTTCCCCCATTGCTCTCTAACTTATTCATCGAGACCGGGTATCTCAGTGAATCCAGAGTTCACCGGTTGGCTGGACTGGCTAGCCAATAAGCCCTATGGATACTGTACTCTCCAGTGCTGTGCTCCAGGTATACACAGCCAAGCCCAGCATGTATAGAGGTGCTGGGCATGGAACTCGGGTCCACATGACTACGTGGCAAATGCTTTATTCACTGAGTCATCTCTCCAGACCCACGGTCTGTGGATTCATAAGCATCCACAGAGTCTGATGCTCCAGAGGAAACTTTCGAGAACCACTACTCCAAACCCCAACATCAAAGGTACACCATTTTTACCACGTGGCTGTGTATAGTTTGACACTAGTTAACCTATGCATGAGTCAGACTCCTCATCTATAAAATGGACCAATGAAGCTGGGTGATGGTGCACGCCTGTAATCTCAGCATTGTGGAGTTTGGAGCTGAAAGATTGCTACAAGTTTGAGCTCATGCTGGGGCTATCTAGCAAGTACCAGGCCAGCCAGGGATATGCAGTAAGATATTGTCTCAAAAAATAATATTTGGATTCACCTGCTACTTAATTTGGTGTGAGAATTCAATGAGATAATTCATTGAAAATATTTTGAACCAGAGCCAGAATGTGCATGGTATATTTACCAGAGTTCCCTAGAAGAACAGAATATATATTACTAAAGGGGATTGGCTTACAAGATATGGACTGGGAAGTCCAACAGTGGCTGAGAACCAGAGAGCTGCTCAGTCCTCATAGTTTGATGCCTCAGCAGTCCCAGGCGCTGAAGGAGGACTCATAGAAGGCCTCTGACCTTCAATCTGTGTTGGAAGCTAGAGGAACCTGTGTCCAGATGTCAAGAAACGATACCAGCAACAGGGTGGATGCACTCACCAGCAAGGAGTGGAGGTGGACAGGAAGCAGGTTGCTTTTTCCTCAGCTCTGTCTACATGTGGGCTGTGACAAGAACACACTGCCTACTCTTGGGAGGATCCTCCTCCCTCAGTTCGTCCTTCCAGAAAATGCCCTCACAGACCAGTCCAGAGTGTGTCTCACTTGATTCCAGATCCATTCTGTTAACAACGGAGATTAAGCATCACACAGGGTTAGATGAACAAATGTTCCCTGCTGCTGTCATTACTTTCATTTGAAATCAACTGTGATCAATATTTACCTTGATCCGGTAAATCTGAAGATATTTGTGATGAGCCAGGCTCTGTACATGTGACTAGATGGATAATTGTCTTATGGCTGTAGAAAGTCACTCTTATAGTATTCATTACTTCCATTATTCATTGATCCATCTATTCCTCTAACCAATACTAATTGAGCCCCATTGTGTTCCAGGTACTACTGGAGGTATAGGGATGCAGAGGGAAAATCAGTCATGTGACTCGGAGCCTTCATCCAAATCCCATTTCACTGACTCCATAGCTCCCCATGTGCAAGGTATAGCCCAAAGCCCTATGCAAGGTCCCACCAACTCTGGTTTCTTCAGAACCCTTCTGGGTTCCACCCTCTACATAGAGCCTTTGAGGAGTCCTCTCCAGAGCTCACCCTCAGAGAGAAATGTTTATTTCCTATCTTGCTAGAAAAGCTTTCCATATGCTGCTAAAAAGTACTTCCCCTAGATGAGTGCCCTCCCTGACAGGGGTTTCAATGCAGTGTGCCTGACCCTGGAGAAGAGTGAGACAGCTTATGTCCTAACTACTAGCTTGAGGCCTGCTGTGCCATGAAAGCACTGAGCCCAGGGCTGACTAGATCCATAGGTAGGTGACCTGGGCAAAGAGACATTGTCCTAAGTTCTAAGGGTTGGTTCTCATTCACTCGGGAATGACAGGACATATCCTGAATGTTCAAACACATACACCAGCTCTTATCAGCTAGTTTGAGGGGCTTTCTGCCTGCAATTGGGGATGAGGTAGGAATGTCCCAATTATGTCAGATTTAGGCCACTGCAATCTGCACATGGAAATGTTGACCTGTAGTGAACACTTGGGCACACAGTGTACACCAGAGACTTGAAGGTTAAGAGGCATGAGACAAAGAGAGCTCACTCACTGCCTGTGTGATAAAGAGTTGCACGGGATGAGAGCCCCACCCACTCTGTCTTTCATTACTCCTGGTGGTTCTACATGGCGGGGATAAAGATGAGCCCTTTGGGGACATCAGCTGGCCCACAAAGCTGGAAAGATTTTCTTCCTGGTCATTTCCCTCCTCTCCCCTCTTTTGTTTGTCTTGGCTGAGACTCAGCACAAAACCTAATTGGCAGACATCATTATAAGCAATTAATGTAACAATGTAATAATTAGTTAATAAGCTATTTAATGAAAGCTCAACACAATTTTTCTCAATATGAAGTGCAAATCAAAGCAAAAATGAGATTCCATTTGACCCACTTGGTCCCTAATAAGCACAGTTTCTCTGGCACATAGGAGTTGAGTGCAAAGAAGATAATGGGGGAGACCTTCCCCATCTGGGGGCACCTTGGCAGGGGCCACTTCTGCAGCAGGCCCTTCGTTAGAACCCCGAGAGCTACAGGTGTCTTCCTAATTCCACTTCTAGACATTTATCCAAAAGATGTGATCTCAATTGGGTTCAATATGGTCATTGCAGAATTATTAATAATAGCAAAAATTTTGGGTGAGCATGGATATATCAAGCAATAATGATTCTACAAATATTTCCTGCCATATCTCTGCAATAGCAGAATATTACAGAGCCATAAATGGGAATAAAGAATATACTAGATTTAACTCTACATTAAGTAAATGATTGAGAGGAACAAATTGTGTGTGTGTGTGTGTGTGTGTGTGTGTGTGTGTGTGTGTGTGTGTGTGTGTGCAAGAACCCACTGGGTAGTCATTCACAAATACCTGCACACATATACAAATACCTGAAAATGTGAAAAAAAGATTCTGACATTCAACAATGAAGCTTTCATAGCCAAGGCTCTCTTTGGAAGAGATAGCTGAAGGTCTGAACCACACGAGACATTCCCCTTTGGCTTTAGGCTGTCGTTCTGTTTTATATTTTTAACCATGTGCAAATATGGTTAATCAAATTGCAAATATGTTTTCAAGTAACTCTAAAAACAGTGTTTCCCAAGATGGGGGTTCCTTGTTGGGGGCAATATCATTGTGTCAGTTTTAATTACGCTCCTCAAACCCCATGAAAATAGCAACTGTGTCCTGGAGCAAAGTGGCAGGCTGAGTTCCTCTCTAACATAAAGACTCTCAGGCCACTGTGTACATGGAACCGGTGTTATTAACAGAAAAGAAAAATCAATAACCCATCACTGTGAGGGCTTCAAAGTCAGCCTAGGAGGTCTGGATCCCAGAGACACCTCTGCAACAGTAAGACCCTGCTGGTTGGTGCTCCTTCACTGACCCCTCACCATGTGCTTCTGATGGACTGGCATTCATTCAGCATGTGACTTACCCTGGGCTCTGTGGGAAGCATATCAGAAGCCATAGAGGCCAGGCCATATTTCAGCCTTAAGCTTCAGTTGATGAACATCGGCTTAAGGAGCCATATACCAAGGTTCAAGATGGCATAGTTATTAAATAGCAGGTGAGGTACAAACCCAGATATATCTGCTCAAGTTTTTAACAAACTAGCCCATGCTGGTTTTTAATTACGAGATGGAATGAGTTCAAGTATCTAAGATGCTTTCTAGACAGTAGTCACTCGGCACATGACTTTCATTTCAATGTCCCATGAACTTTCAGGTTGCCAGAATGAAGGTATCCAATGGACAATACTTGTATCAGATTTCCACATACTCCTGTTCAAAGCCTCTTGATGGTGTTGAGAACTATAGCAGTCTCAGAGTCCTGCCATCTCTGCCTAGCAGGATTTCTTCAGTCAAGAGGAGTATCACCAGCCGAAGCTTTGGGAGTTGCTGCAGCAAGTGCCTTTCCTGACCTGGCCAGTGTTTCCAGCTCCTCTCCCAGAAAGCCTCAGGTCAAGAAGCTTCTTTCTTCATATAACTCAGAAATGCCTCTCTCTCTCTCTCTCTCTCTCTCTCTCTCTCTCTCTCTCTCTCTCTCTCTCTCTGGAATTAAGAGAAAGATCTCAATGTCCTCACAGAATCAAACGTAGCTCCTTTCCCACTAATTTTGGGGCTCAGGCTTATAGGACAGCCCCCAGCCCAGTTCCATTAAAGGAACACACATATGGACATAGATCCGGATTTCCCATTGGTCTTAATTACAGTTGTCCTATCTGTAAAGCAGGGATATAATGGCTCTTTCATGGGGCAACTAGAGGAAAGAAAGGGTGTGGACCAATGCGGGCTCAGCAAGGTAAGGGCTGTCCTTAGGATCAGCTGGACCACACAAAACGCAATGCCTGCCTTGTGCCTAGTGGGTAAAAGGAGCTAATGCAGAGCATACACAGAGCACATGTTCAGTATACATGCCCTGAGTCAATAAAAGAAGAAAGCCCAATGTCCACTGAACACCTTCCATTAGTCAGGCACTACAGCAGGGAAAGAAGAGAGTTGTCTAGGCATGGGTGGGCACAGATGCACAATCAGCTACAAACAACATAGGTAGAGAAAACCTGCAGGGAAAGTCTTTTCTAAGAAAGAAACTGGGTTTCAAACACAGCTGGAGACATGTTTTAGTAACACTATGAGTTAGGAGCAGACCTTAGCTTCCCAGAGCTGCTAGCTCTCAAAGCTGTACGTACTCTCCTCTGAAGAAACAGTGGACCTCTTGTCCACTAGCACGAAAGTCCTCTAGAGACTGGGGTCTGACCAACATGAGAGATCTTTCTTTACTTCAGTAAAAGTTCCAAAAGTTGGGCGTGTTGGGATCTAGATTTTTCATGGTCAAGCTGAAGCAGGGACATGTACAATAAGGAGTTAGCAAGCAGTAGATGAGCCTGGGGAGATGGCTCAGGCCATGCACACGTGAGGACCTGATTTCAGATCCCCAGGCCCTATGTAAAGCTTGGATGCTGTTGTGAGAGCATCTGTAATCACAGGTGTGCCTACAGTGAGACGAGGGTGATGACGAGAGAATTACATGAAACCTCACATGCCAGAGAGCCTAGGAATACAGTGATGACCAATAAGAGACCCTCCCTCAAGGAAGGTGGAAAGCGAGGAGGATCAACCTCTGAAGTTGTTCTCTGACTGCTATGCACTCAGATCCACAGACACACACACACAGCACCAGCTCAATGTGAAAGACTAAGTGTGGTAGGCAGGTCATGGTAGAGGGTAGATTTGTCAAAACTGAGAGAACTCATCTCCTTAGAGAGGAAGGGAAGGAGGAAGGAGACGGGCTCAGGGCTCGCCTTTTCCTTTCACTCTGGTGATTCTCTTTATTTATTTTCACCAAGGACTCCACTACTCCAGTTAGGTCAAAAGTTTTGTCTTAAACTAAAACCACTCTTGACTAGGGAACTAATTAAAACACTCAAGAATCTCAGCCTCATTAGCTGACCACAAAAAGCCATTTTGTGTAATGCAGCATTTTTATATAATGTGGGATTCCCACAACATTACTGAGTTCTGGCTAGAAAATAGCTATACTTTTTTCTCTCCAAAAAGCATGCAGTGCTTAAAAACACAGTATCAAATGCATGTGTAGGACATTTTTATAAGACAGTAGAGTGTGAATATGTGGGTACATATGGCTAGTATTTAGTGTACAAAGTGATATATCAGAATGACACCCAGAGTCACAGTGCACATCTGCAATACTAGGATTTGGGAGCTGGAAGCAGAAGGACCAGAAGTCCAAGGTCATTTTCAGACCAGGCTAGCCAGGCTGCATAAAACTCTTCTCAAAAAGTTTAAAAAAATGAAAGAGAGAAAGGTAAAGAAAAAAACTTGAATAAAGGCCATCAATTCAGATGCTTAGTTAAAAAATTAAAGCACCAGCCTAGCCCAGTCTATTGCTTGGGTCCTCTTCTATGGCTGCAAGTCTATGAAAGCAAGAAAATAGCTTGTCAGAAGCTAGTGCCAGAAGAGCCTCATTCTTTGACAATACCCAAAACAAAGTACACACACTCACACTACAATACTACAAATATATAAGTACATACATTTTCAAATTATACCCATGCACAAACATACCCATAAAGCACGGCATATATACACACACATAAAAATTATATCTATACATATACAAGGATAAGCACACACATTATTTGTAAGACGAGAGAGAGAGAGAGAGAGAGAGAGAGAGAGAGAGAGAGAGAGAGAGAGAGAGAGAGAGAGAGATTAGTGAAAAGTACTAATGTGAGTATTGAATGCCAGGCACTGTTTACAACGGGTTCACACTTGCTGAAGCAGGAGCACCTTTATGCTTATGGAATGTTCTAGCACCCCCAGGAGGCACAGTCTCACCCACCTTTACCTTTTTAAAGGGAAATGACTTCTCTGGGCCATAGCTCTAGGATACCAGGGAGTCAAATGTGAGTTTGTGTCTGTTCAGTGTCTCCTCTCTTTGCCCCGCTCCAAGCCATCATATGAATGAGCAGGACTGTGTCTGCACACACCTGACCTGCCACACACACGGACATGCATGGACATGCATGTATGTCCCCATGAGACCAGAGCACATTGTACACCTCAGGGTATGAAACGGTGCTCGCCTCCAGGCCGCTGATGCCACTCTAGATTTATTGCATTTATTTAAAAACAACAAACATTCTCAATTATTTCCACACTGCTCAAGATCATAATTTACTCAGAGGTATAAGTTTCTCAGGGATTGCTTCAAGATGTCAGGTCTAAAAGATGACTCCCATGTTAGTGCATATGAAACACCCATTTATATTTTTCATTTTTACTTTGATTTAATTTTCCAACAATTCAACTTTCTCCTCATGCCTGAGTGCCTAAATTCATTTCACTTGTCAAAAAAGACAAATTTTCATAATTACAAAATAAAACATGGTGGCCCTTCTTTGGTGACCGCATATTTCACATCATTTTTTTTATTATTATTTCCAGATGAAAATGCATTTCTTTGGTCTAGTTGGCTTACTTATGACTTACTTCTTTTCAGTCCCTGCTTTGAAGAAAGAGAAAAGGGTACAGGCTAAACACTCACTGAGGTTTTGTTATGCTAACGAACATCTGTAAAAGGAAGATGAAGTTTCCCAACATGGCCTGTGATGTTCACATCTTCTGCAGTGAAAAGAAGGCTATGTTCTGAGATTATGAGCTGCAGGGTGAAGCATGCTCTGTGTTCTCACAAGTCTTTCTACCTTGACTGAAAAGCTTCAAGACCATCCATAAGGATATTCATTTCAGAGAGGCCAGAAACATTAGGCTTTTCTTCCTGTAGCTCCTGGGGACATGTGTAGAAGGTAGCAGGGAAACTTTACTTAATAAACTGCTGTTTTTTTTTTTAATTTACAAAAGTAATATATATCCTTTATATAGAAGTTTTGAAAAAACATACACATATACAGAAATTGTAAATATTAGTTCAAACTGACCTTTAGCCTCACTATACAGAGCAAAACACAGCCAACTTACTGATTAAGTTTAGGCCTTTTTTTTTAAATTAAAATTTTCTTTGGACTTGGTTGGGTTCATGAACACTTAAAAATGGGTGTTTTCTAATTAGAAACCAATTCCAGGGCTGGGGAGATGGCTCAGTGAGAAAGGCTGAGTGCCAAAAGCATGAGGGCCTGAGACCACCTGAATTCAATTCCCCAGTACCTATGTTAACAGTTAGGTGTAACCACACATATCTGTAACGTTGTCTTGTGGGGGGTAGAGATCAGAAAATGACTTGGGTTTGCAAAACTACAGCTCATTGTTGAGAGAGAGACAGAGACAGAGAGACAGAGAGACCCTTGTATCAAGGAAACACACCTTGAGCTATTAAGAGAGGAAAGACATTTGACATTCTTCTCTGGCCTCCATGTGTGCACACATCTGCACATACATGTGCACCCCCCCACACACATATAACATGCCACACACACTACTCACACAAAAACAAGAAACCTTCTCTACTACTTGTAAAGGGTTAGGAGATGAAGACGGGAAGAAAGCATTTCATCCTTTGAGCTTTGGATTGTGATTACCATGTGACCAGAGCCCTGTTCTCCAGGGAATCCCTTCCCCTAGCATCTTAGAAACACAGTCAATTCCCTGGGGAAAATGTTGGAATCTAGAACTAAGTGGTTAATAAATGCTGATGATGGAAGAACAGGATTGGAAACTAGAATGAAGTGAACATATAGGGTGAGGTGGGGACCCCAGGGAGTGGTCATTTTCAAGGGTCAACTTTAATAAACAGAATACTGAAAGTGTGTGCATCCGCTTGGCATCGCCCTGTCACACAGTAGGGAAGCCAAGAAGATGACTCCCGGTTGGAGATGAGTACCTAGTAGGGTTCCAAAGTTGCAGCTCAGGGAAAGGGAGGCATAGAGTTAGAGTCAAGTAATAGGAAGCTGAGATGAGAGGCCTCGGCTGTCCCCATGGGGAGCTGTGTGGCCAGGATTGTTCATAAGAATTAGAGATGGTGTGAGAAGCCAGGCTTCCATACCACCTATATAAGCTGACTACAGAGTAGATGAGCCCTTCAGCCAAGACAGTCCCCAAGTTAGCTGATGTCAAGGGCTGCATGTCAGCAGACCTGAAGGGACTTGGGGGACTGGCCATACAGCATGATTGCATTAGTATCTCACTGAAGCAATTACTCTTTCCTCGATGGAAAGGTATGCATGCTACCAGACCTTCAAGAAATACTGTTACAGTATGCCCAACAGTTAGAAGGGCCACACGCGAGGCTAGAAGTCAGCAAGGACCACAGTATGGACAGAAGTGTTATGGATGGAGTATGAAATGGCCCAAACAGCCTCATACTTTGGTGGCTTGAGGGCTTTGACCGAATCAATGGATTTATCTATTCATGCATAAAATTATAGCATCATTAGAGGATAGAGGGAGAGGTAAGTGAGGGATGCCTCTGGAGTGTACTACCCTGACTCCTTCCTGTATCACCTTTCCCCTACTTCCTGTCCAACCTGAAGTGAAAAATCCCTCCTCCAACCCTGTCATGATGTACTGGGTCATGCGACCATGGACTGACCCTTCTGAAACTGTGAGTCAAAATTAATCTTTCCTCCTTTAAGTTGTTTGTGTCATGTATTTTGTCAGAAAGACCAAAAAACTAACACAGGACCCCAGTGCCTGCACTACCAAGCTGCCCACCCAATCCAAACACAGGAAAGAAAAGGTCTTCTCACCAGCAGATCTCTACAAGGGAGAGAATCTTGCTTCAGACACTCAATCTAAATTCATCCAGAACTCCATCAGTCCAGATCTATGGTGGGCCTAACTCAGTATTTGTAAAATACAATGACAGAAAGAGCAGAGCTTCTGCCCTAGTATGAACAGATACTCAGTGTTCTAGCAGGGTTCACAGACAAGCTCAAAGTTCTATTTAATTGACATCAGTCCAAGAAGAGCTTTCTGTAATCAGGCCATGTGATGCCAGCAACTGCTACACAGAACTCTTCTCTTGCCTAACTGTCATTTCAGCTGTGCTATAATTCCCACAAATGAGGAAACAGAGGCCAAGGTCACCAGAATTGGCATCCTCTTTGTGGGGAGGCAACATCGGCATGTTCCATCACGGCCATCAATATCTGTTAGCATGATAAGTCATTGGTCCATGCGTGTACCCCATTGCCAATGGTGACACTTCTCTGCTGCTGTTATTATTGTCTGGTAGAGAGAGGTGTTCCTTTCCTGGGTGGGATGGGCTGTGAGCCTGTGCTTCCCTAGCAGGGAGGTTGGGCCAAGTCTATGGAATGACAATGAGCGACAAGGTGTCTCACTTCTTCTTTAGAAAGACAGGGCTGAGTATCTCCTTTCTAGAAGAGTGACAGGCCTCATCCTATGTCTGGGAGCTGGATATGGTAGGCAGAGTGACTGCCTTTTGCTTCTTTTGCAAGGTGAGCATGTGCCATCAAAACTGAAGCATGGTTCTTTCGACAGACCAGTCCTGCAAAGACAGAGAGTGAGAATACCCACTCCAGGGCCACAGGAGTTCCCTGTGGAAGTGAATTCTACTCCCAGACCCAGAGCCCAGCAGGGCATGATTGAGTCTATGTTTTAATAATATTGGGAAAACAGTTTATGCCTGTGATCCCAATAGTTAAGTGATTGAGGCAGAGGATTGCCATGAATCTGAGGCCAATCTAAGCTACATAGTGAATCCTATGATATCCTGAGCTGAAAGAGCGAGACCAGTGTCCAAAACAAAACAAAACAAAACAAAACAAACAAAAAAAAAACCATTACAGCTTTAGCACTGCCTCTTCACAAGCTAATTTGTCATCCTAAGTCTCAGTTTTCCCATGCGTAAAATACAAGGTGTCATCTGGGTCATCAGTGAGACTCACTCCAGTCCTGGCAGACCATTTAGACCTCCTAATTTGCTCTGGACAAAAGTAGGAAGGATGGAAAACTAGCACCACCCCTCACAAGGGCACAACTACAGCGATCAGCTCTTTGGTAGTGTCTGGCACCCCAGAACAGATCACACTTAGAAAACGCTTATGTCAGAAGTTTTTCTTTAAAAAAAAATGTTATTGTTTCACTAAGAATGCAATAATGGACACATTAGCAGGCAAAGGCCTAAAGCAAGCTGCAATACCCTCCAAAGTTCATTGCAATGTTTAGGCTATAAATTGAAATTAGAATTACAAAATTGACATTCTGGAAATTATTTTTAAAACTGAAAACATCTTCAAAAACTTAAATGGCATTTCGACTGAGTGTTTCCGTGGGCACCACCCCCCAAGTCAGAATGTTTCAATTATGGCGACATCTTCGTTACCCTCCCGACCGAAATTGCATGTGAGAATGTTATGATTTACATTTGCAGTTTATAAAATAAATTAGGCAGAAAAGAATCTCATAATATCAAACACATTTCATTTACCAGATTTCATGAAGGTAAGTGACGGAGCATGTGACCCCCCAAGCAAATAACAGTCAGGCTGATGATTCATTAATGCTTGCATTAGCAGAGATGTGATAAATGCACACGCAGCTCGAGCCCTGGATCAGCAAAACTCCCCCTGTATCCTCCCCAAATCTGAATCACACTGTTAATTACAAGCCCTGTCATGGGAATGCCATGGACAAGGCTGGTAGCTGAGTTACTAGGGCTTCTGACCTGCTGTAATTCTATGCAGCATGCACTGTCTTAGTCAACGAGTCAAGTGCATTAATTTAGAATCAAGCAGAAGTTAGTTTAGTGCTCCTCCATCTGCATGGAGAGGTAAAGCCCTCGACCCATACAGTCTTCTGACCTCATCTCCTCGCCCTCCCCCCATCTCCCATTTTGTTCTACATAACAGCTACATAAGCTTCAAGGCTTTTGCTTGTTTGTCATGCTCTATCATGATCATCTTTCTTTGATTTATAAAACAGGGCTTCATGTAGCCCAGACTGGCCTCAAACTTGGTATATAACTGAGAATTATTCTGAACTTCTGATCCTCCAGCCTCCACCTCCCAAGTATTACAATTGCAGGTATAAGCATATTACTCCCATTTTAAGTAGGGCTGGGGATCAAACCCAGGACTTCATGCATGCTTAGTGAGCACTCTACCAGATTCATGGCCATTATAGATGTGGTTCTCTCTGTCCTTTCTTCACACCTCCTTACAGTGCCTACCCTTACTTCCTGAAAGCCACAGCTCTCGAGTTCTGCCTGGACCACTCTGCCCTCCAAACACTCTTACACCCACCACCCTGCTTTAGAACTTCTATTGTGCTACTTCTTTCTTTTCATGTCTATTTTTAATATTTGTAAATCTCCAAGAGGGCGGAAATCTTTGCTTGGTGAAACTGTGTTCCTCGGGCCTTAAAATAACACCTAGGGAGAGAAGACACAGAGTAATTATGGAAAGAAAAAAGAGAACCTATCACCAGAGCAAGTCAGATAACCCAGGACAGGTCAATAAGACAGACACCAACGATACCCTACACAACCCAAAGCAGAAGTCCAGAGACACTTAAGATCTCAACAATAAAGCAGACTTAAAACTCACCCACCATGACTCAGGGGACTGAGTGGAAGAGGGAATGGAAAGAGTGTAAGAGCCATGGTGGGGAGAGGAATATCCAGAGACATCGCCCCCCCCCCCTCAGTAACAACATACAAAAGTGTGTGTGTGTGTGTGTGTGTGTGTTGGGGGACCTGGCTGCCTCTTGTGCCATCCATAACCCTCTACCCTATAAACTGATCCAGTTCACCCACTGAGGAGGATACCCAATGGATTGGGAACAGGGAGGAGGGAAATATGGGTACCATCATAAGATTTGCTCATACAATGTATCTAATTTTGGATATAAAGATATTAAAAAAAAGAAGGGGAAGAAAGAAAAGAGGAAAATAATAGGTGATAATGAAACAAGATGTTATATTAGGATGGCTAGGATTTTGCTTTTTTTCATTGCTAACATTTTAATATTATTAAATTATACTATAGTTTAATTTTCAATATCTAGATAGTCAATATGTCTGCATCAAAATGCTTATATAAGCATTCTCAGGTAGCACATTCTGAACATTTTCTTTCCAAGTTAGTGATTTAATTCGAGTGTCATTGAGAATTCGATATAAGTACCTTAAGCACAGTAAGCCCTTGCTATGCTCAGTTTATGCGCATGTGCGTCAGGGAATCCTGGGAACACTGCTGCTCCAGTGTGGTAACCAAGAGAGGGAGGCAATGAAAGTGTACACAGGCTCCAGAGTGCTTGCTCTTTCTCTTCCCTCCTCTGCCCTGTGGTCCAATTAACTGAAGACTGTGGACAAGGATACTTCACTCCTGGACCATTGGTCAGGCAGATTAGAAGGAGCCCTCTCCCCATACCATCCTTCTGTCCCTCTGGGTTCTCCCACATCAAGTCAAACACTGGACTCATCTTCCTGACCTGGTGTTTTCTTATATGCTTCTCAGTATTTGGTTTCGAGGTCAGTATCAGAGAATATATTTCTGCAAATCCTTATGGATGCTCCTGAATAAAGAAAAGGGACAGAGGGGTGGGGGGACGGATGTGGTAGCAGGGAGGGAGACAGAGCTCCCTAAGGATGCTAGCAGGGAATAGCTTACTGGAAAACATTCTGTAGTCTCCAGTGTGCTCAGAGGACTCTGTGGTAGTTTGAATGCATGCACCCCATTGACTCGGGTGTTAAAATTAAACTTATAACTTGTATCACCAGCCCCCTGGCAGAAGGAGGCATCACTGGGGTCCAGCCCTAAGGTTAACACCAACTGTGCCTGAGGGCCAGATGTGAATTCCAGCCCAAAGGTATGCAGAAAGTTTGGCGCTCTGGGAGTCCTGCTTGCTGCCATTCAGGCTTGCTGCTTTTTGGTGCTTGCTGGCTGTTTGGTGGTTTGTCTTTGGATGGATTTGTGAATGGGAGCCAGCTTCTTCTGCCATTTTTGGAACTTACCCTGGATGTGTAAGCTGAAATGAATCCTGTTCCTCCCTTTAAGTGTGCCTGGTTGGATATTCATCCAGCATCATGAAGCTCCCTACTACAGACTTGGTGTGTACAGAATGCTGTGGGCAGTTCAGAGGACTGCCAAGGGTCATATGGACTCCATGAGATAATTGTTTGGTTCTCAGACTTTAGATCTTAGGCCTAGCTTTGTATGTCATGCCTTCATCTGCTTCATTTCTCAAAGACCCACATGGCCTGGATTTACATTTCAGGGTTTGTTGCACACCTACCAACTCTCATCTTTTCCTCACAATGGGGCGTTGCTGCAGCCCATTCCACTTACACACTCAGTTCTCCAACAGTCGGAAACCAGTGACAAGATGTCAAGTGAGTTCTAGGTGGTGAGGAAGAAAGCTGATGTGTGAGGAAGTACCAGCTGGGCAGCCACTGGTCAGGAAACCTTTACTATACCTATGACAGAAGGACTTATTCAGTATCATAAACCCAGTGCCAAAGCTCATACATGAACTGAGGTGTGAGGGCTGAATAAATGAATAATCAATGAATAATGATGTGAGCATACTAAACAGCTGAGTTCAACAGTTTTCCTGCCAGTTCCAGTTCAGTCAAATGAGTCCCAAAGCCTCTGCACAACTATAGTGCCTTTGGAGAAGAGCATCACCCAGAGGTTCTTCCACAAACTGTCATGTCAATTTCAGTGCCCCTCCTCCAACAGCATCTAAGAAGTTTGGCTCACATACTCATTCATCTACTTATTCATGTATGTATTATATACAGTACACAATTACAGTTTTAGCCCCAACCCATTTTGGCAAGCTGATTTATTCAACAGATGCCCCATAAAGCAGTGATTTTACGTCAAGGACCTGTGCCAGAACTTCTCTTCTGAGCACAAATCCAGGCAACTTTTCCCTCAATAATCAATAGCCTGCTGATGGACACATCACGAAGAGAGTCAGTCAAACTTCACTGAACGTTTTGTATTTCTACACTATGTTTTCCTCCTTAAAAGAAGTATCTTCTTGAGAAGAGAAATACCCAAGGGAACCACCAAAATGCAGAAATACGCTTGTTTCACTACTGCTCCCTTTCCCATCATGCATTTTTCATTTCTATTTATAAGAATTCAAATTCAAATTTTAAGGTCAAAATGAGATCTGACAGAGACATGAAAATTCTTAAAAAGTGGGGTGGTGATGGTGCCTACAGAATACACCGAGGACATAGTGCAGATTTTGAACCTGTTATGAGGACCTCTGAATTGAAATGCGAGGGCTTGTGTGGCAAGGATGAGGTAACTCATGGTAGATAGAAGGAGAACTATTTGGCAGATTTTGTCACTCCCCCTCCCAAGTCAATAATAAAAGTGTCTATCTCTAATTGAGTCCAGGATGACTCATCTTCTCCTGGGAGAATCTGAAGTGGCCGGCGATTTGAGTGTTTTTCCTGCTGTAAACATCCAAGATGTGAAGCCCAAGAGACATACAATAAAGGACCTTGTGAAATTCAAACAATTGTATTTGTTTCTTTTTCAAAGACACCTCTTTGAAAATGATTTTCTGGGCAACATCGGAGCTCTCACTCTCATGGAAATATTGAGTGAGGCTAGCAATCAGCCTATTTGGGCAGAGTACAAAATGTACCTAGGGAGTCCTTCTTCATTCATGGGATTCACCATAGATGCTGATTCAGTTCAATCATTTTATATGTGCAAATTACAGGATGACTGTCACTTTTATCTCTTTCTTAAGACATCATTTTGCTTGCATTTCTGCTTCTTTTTTCTCTCCAGAACTTCTAACAATTTTGATAACTTATAAAGCTAAGAAATGTTCAATGTTGAGGAAGGGAACACCAGAGAACTTTTTGAAATTCATTGTACCCCAAAGGCTGACAGCAAGAATATACTTTCTGGTACATAAGAAAGAAAAATGTATTTGGTTTGACTGGCTGTTAATATGTCATCAAGATAAATCTTAAGTCTTATTCTTGGGAATCTTAATAAAAGAAGTCACTTGAGACACGGGAAGTACAAAAATAATCACCAAGAGGCTCTACCTTTGACTAGAACCTGGGGAAATTTTGAAAGCATTCATTCATAGAGACACTTAGAAAGACATTGCCAAAATTTATCATTGTCATAAATTCTTGCTGACTAAAAAGTTTCTTTATAGTAATTTACAGTGCCCATCATAAAATACTTCATCAAAAGGAAACAGTTAGATTTAATACAAAACCGTAAACTCCCAAGGACTCAGGGACAATGGTCCTAGCCAGTCTCTGGAGAAGAAAGAGTGATCTATGATTCATACAGGCTCCAAGACTTGGCCTCATGTTCATCTAAAATCCCCAACTTCTAGGTCATCACTCAGCTCTGTTGTGGTTCCTTCTGGGACCCCAGAAAGAGATAGGATTTGAAACACATCTCTAGTTCTTCACAGTCTATCTGAGGGAGTAAGGTAGGAAGGAGCCTATGCTCTGGCAGTACTAACTGGGTAATTAAAAGAAATACCCTGAAATTAATAAAGCCAATATCTATACTTCACCTACTAGGTAGAAGGAAGCTGGACCACGCCAGATGTTTATGGATGTCTTAGTCCACCTATCAGGTGAGCTTTGGGCCAGGAAAGCTGTTTGTTAGCTAATGGATTCCTTGAAAGGTGAAAGAGGTTTATATAGTAAGACCAAAACTATCTTCTTTTTACATTTCTCTTGTTCTGCCTGACAATCTCTATATTTGTTATTTTAAGGGTTCAGCTCTGCCAGATTAGGCTAGACTATCATATTATTCTCCAAGGATTCCTTTCTCTCTGCCTCTACAGAGAAGATGTTGTACACCCAGGTCTTATTGTCTTGCTTTTTCTGTAATTCTTGAATGTATATTTAATCTCATATGTGGTGAGCCTATTGAAAATAATAATTCATCCATACCCTGGTTCAGATGTGCATTATTCACTTGACAAGTTATTAGATGGCTGACTGGAAGAAATTCATGCGCTTTACAGAGTAGGTTGATCCACAAAACCATGGGGCACAGGACTCTGACCAGGCATCCAGCTGTGGAGGAACGGGGCTGCCTTTCCTTGTCATCCCCATGAGTTCTGGAGAACCGCTGTGTAAGGTGAGGCATTGGCCACAAAAGAAGACGGCAAGAATCAGAAGAATCAAATATAGCGAAACTTCAATGTGAAGACCCTGCAGTGTTGGAGGAGGGTGTCAGCCAAGTGAAGATCCAGGGTCCAAGGAGAAGAGATGTTCAGACCAGGATACAGCCTGCACACATGCTCAGAGGTTTTGACAAGCAATGTTCAGGGCAGAAGTATCCGAAGTTCAGGCTCATCCTTAGCTGCATAGTGAGTTCAAGACTGGCCTGGGTTACATGAGACCTTGTCTCAAGAAAAAAAATAATAAAGAGAGGAGTATGCTTCTATTAAGTCCTTGATAAACGGGCTTTAAGTCATGGTTACAATTTCTCTCAAGGGAAATGAACAAAGGGACCATCAGTTGCTGGGAATGAAGTCCAGTAAACATCAAGTTCTCAACATGTTTTCTGCTTCCACAAATATTTTAACTAGGAAAACAATGACCTGTCAGTTTCCAAAATCCCAAGGTCACGGGATAACAAACCTTAGAGTCTTGCATACCATTCGGTGAGGAGCACTATAAATTCAGTTTCTATGGTAGACAGGCACGAATAGCAAGCCACTGTCAGAACTCAGATCAAATGAATAAAAACTATCCTATCAGAAGAGATAAGCTGGAAAAGAAGGGCACAGTGGCTCCTGCCTTGAATGTCCAGCCCTCGGGAAACAGGAGGAGCAACCTGGGCTCCTGGGAGAGTTCTCAGACAGGCTAGGAAAGCTGCAGCATGAGATTCAGGTCCTTGAGCCCAGGAGCTTAAGGTCAGCCTGGGCATCATAGCGAGACCCCCACCACCACCACACCCCGCAAACCAAGAAACAAAGAGTTTGGAGAACTTTGAATTAGAGGTGTACATATGCAACTTTCAACTGTCACAGAGAAACAGTTCTCAAACTACTGGTCTCTTCATTCGGCATGTGTAGTCCAAGTCCAGCCCGACCTATTTCTAATTTAACATGAGCTCTGTGGTTTCCTTGTCTTGTTTCCCCCTCCCTCCTTCATTATTCCTCCCCACCTCACACTCCCTTTGTAAATTATTTATTTAAGAAAGAGAGCAAGAAAATGAATGGGCATGCCAGGGCCACCTGGCACTACAAGCAAACTCCAGTCGCATGTGCCACTTTGTGCATCTGGCTTCATGTGGGTTACTGGGGAATCAAACCTGGGCCATCAGACTTTGCAAGCAAGTGCCTTTAACCACTGAACCATCTCTCTGGCCCCACACCTCTTTTCTTTAAAAAAAGGTTTGTTTGTTTGTTTATTTATAAGCAGAGAGAGAGAGAGAAAGAGAGAGAGAGAGAGAGAGAGAGAGAGAGACAAACAGAGACACAGACAGAGAATGGGCACACCAGGGCCTCCAGCCACTGCAAATGAACTCCAGATAGATATGAGATATGCCAGTCTGTGCCTCTGGCTTTTTGTGGGTACTGGGGAATTGAACCTGGGGTCATCAGCCTTTGAAGTCAAAGTTCCTTAACCATCTCTCCAGCCCCCCCACCTCTTTTTTAGTGAGACAGTATAGTCTAGGTTGGCCCCCAACTTGTGATCCTCCTGCCTCTGTCTCCCATGTTCTGAGGTTGTTGGTGAAGGATGAGTTCTTTGGCAGATTCAGGAAGCTCTGTCAGCAGGAGGGCCATGGCCAGTGAGTGTTGGCACCAAGAAGTGAGAGCAACCCAAATAAACCAAGTTCTCAGAGAGCTCACTGGGTGGGGGTGGGGGCTCTCAGCTAATGCTGTCATGAAGATGGCCATAGCTTTTAGGACCACAGCACACTTGGAGGGGAGGGCAAGGGAAAGAGTATGGAGAGGGTTGCTGGAGAAACCAGTTCAGAGACTAGCAAACTATACACAGCCCGGAGTGCCTTCTAAGGCAACTGTCAAGAGGGATTGGGCCATTAATGAGGACTTGCAGTGACTACAGTCATTGCCCTATTCTTTAATAATAATGAGAAATCAATACATTCCAGCAAGGTCAAGGGCACTCTGCTCTGCAATCCAGCAGCCCAACAGACTGAGCACCAATGACTGGGGCAGGAGGGTGGGATAAGACCCAAGGCAGACCTCAAGGCTTCTTGGAAGAAAGGAATTTTGATATGATGTTTGAAGGAAGTGGCAAGCATAGCACAAGATAGGGGCCTCAAGGCCTCACATGGAAGAAATGAAAATCAGGAAGGAACAACAGCCTCTACAAAGCAAGGACAGACATCCCAGAGCCACTCAGCAGCAGCTCACTTCTGGCACCTAGGCAAGCTCTCTGTATGGCGTGAGATGACCAGCTGCCCAGGTCTTCCTGCAAGGCGGGATGAGCTGTCAGGATAAGCTGTCCCAGCTGCAGAGAGAGCTGTCAGCTCTCTCAGGAATGTCCTCACCCAAGGTCACCTGCTTTCCAGACAGATCACATTGCAGCAGATGGACGCAGGGCAATAGTGCTAAGTCCCTCTGGCCCAAAGTGGAGACAAGGAGACACCAGGGCCCCTGCATCTTGGCTGGTCTCTGTATATCCTGGCTCTCTCTCTCTCTCTCATTTCCATGGGCATTAATCTGAGATGTGCTCCCCTGAACACTCCACGTGCTAACTCTGTCTCAGAGCCAGCTTCTCAGGGAAGCCAGCCCATGACAGGCACATGCCTGTTTCCTAACCACGTCCCACCACCCCTGCTTTTTCCCTGTCTTAATTTCCTATAATTCTTACATATCCTTCTGTGTTAGAAAACTAGATTTGGGGATATTGTGTGATAAAGAAGGGGGAGATAGGAAAGACAAAGAGGGATAGCACAAATCCTAAAGGGAAAGGATTTAAGAGAATGAGAAAATGTCCTACATGGATAGGAGTTAGGGGAAACTTGGAGGGCTGATGGAGAGACATATGTGGTTTCAAAAAGGATGGTATTGGTAATAAAATAGGTTTTCAGATGAGTCACTAAAATGATGAATTGTATCCCCACTAGCATTTTTCAACAGACACAAATAAATACTGGAATAGCTTTTTAATTACTCCTGAGTGCTGGACTGTGCATTTAATATTTGACTCAACACAGACTTTGAGGCCCTGGCTTTTATTGGGAGTATTAGTCAGGATAATTAACACTGGCTGTTTTAATACATGACCCCAAATCTCAGTGGCTTATTGTAATAAAGGTTTATTTCTCACTTTCATATAATAGTCATTTGGATTGGGCAGCTCCTTTTGGTAACTAACTCTCTTAGAGGCAGCCCATCTTGCTGCCATTTTAAATCTGTCTCCAAGATTGACACCCAACCTCTGGGTCTTTCTGCTCTCCAACTCCCAGTCCTTCCTCTCCTCCATCCTCTATCAACCTCCCTCAGACCCTGGGAGACACATCTGTCTGAACTGCATATGGAAGACGAAGAGATTCTTCCCTCTGACTCCAGGATCCTGGATGCTGGCAGCAAAGGAAGGACAAGTATTTCTCCAGCTTCTCCTTTATTGAGTGGTATGGCAAAAGCTGACTCACTTGACGAAAGGGCCTATCGTTTTTCTAGGTGGTTCTCACTGCATATTTCTCAGCATCTCCATATTCTTATACCAAGTCTTCCACTTTCCCCTTCAGGTTAATAATATCCTCTTGTCTTAGTAATAGTCCTATTGTTCTTTTATGTATCCTTCCTGATGTCCATAAACCCTGTCCACAGCTTCACAGACAGACCTTTAGCTAAGCATCTTTCCCTGGTGCTAGTTTAAAAGTATTCTTGGTAAGGACCTGGGAACAATGGTGCCCTGGCTTTTGAAAAAAGACCATGAGCTGGTATTTAGTATACTAAGAATCTTCTCTCATTTCTTCCATTTTCTCTCCTGAGAAACAATCTCTGCTTACACTTTGAGTTTCCTTCACCTTTTCTGTTTTACCTTGTGAATCTACTGTACATAAAATTTGTTTTTCCCCTGCTTAATATACTTACTTCCATTCATTCAATATGTTTTGTTAATTTCCCCTGAGAGTTCTTTCCTGACCCATGTATCACATAGAACCGGGTTTAGATTGTACATGTTGGAAGGCTTTCCTGCTACCTTTCTGTGACTGTATTAAGCTTGGTCAGAGGACAACTGCCATAAACTTGTAAACCAGAATATGGCCCATCTCCACAACTGCTCTCTGGGCTCACTGCCACTGTTGAGTGGAGTATTCTGTGCTGGTTCTGTATAGCCTTGATTTGCTCATTGTTCCTTCAGTGTTAAGTAGAAGGATGCTCAGAGCTTGGACTGTAAGCACTTTCGAGTTATGCTTTCAGTTTTATCAGGTGGTTTTTTTTTTTTTTGCATGATTTTCGGCTTTTCTACTGGGGTTGCTAAGGGTTAAATGCTCCCTTAAAACTTACATTGAAATTGCCACTGAAACCATGGAGAGGTGGCCCTGAAGATGTGATCCAACTGTGAGGGTTTTGCCCTGACAACTGAATTAAGTTCATTATCATGGGAGAGGGTTATAGAAAAGGGAAAATCGGGGTTGGGGATTTAGCTCAGAGGATGAGCGCTTGCCTTGAAAGCGCAAGGCCCTGGGTTTGGTCCTCAGCACGAAAGAAAGAAAGAAAGGAAAGAAAGAAAGAAAGAAAGAAAGAAAGAAAGAAAGAAAGAAAGAAAGAAAGAAAGAAAGAAAGAAAGAAAGAAAGAAAGAAAGAAAGAAAGAAAGAAAGAAAGAAAGAAAGAAAGAAAGAAAGAAAGAAAGAAAGAAAGAAAGAAAGAAAGAAAGAGGGGGAGGGAGGGAGGAAGGAAAAAGAAGAAAGAAAGAAAGAAAGAAAGAAAGAAAGAAAGAAAGAAAGAAAGAAAGAAAGAAAGAAAGAAAGAAAGAAAGAGGGGGAGGGAGGGAGGAAGGAAAAAGAAAGAAAGAAAGGAAAAGAAGAAAAGAAAAGGGAAAATCATCCCTGTTCCCCTAATCCCTTATGCTCAGTTTCCATACATCACCTTCTGTCATGTCATGACCCAGCAAGAAGGCCCTCATCAAATGTAGACCCTGATCCTAGACTTCTAGCTCACCAGAAATGTGAGCCAAATACACTTGTCTTGCTTATAATTTACTCAGCCTGTGCTATTTTGTCACCGCATGGGAACATAGATTCAGAAGGAGGCACATTTAGAATTGCGGACTCTTCCTGACCCTTTTACTACTATGTAACATTTTTACTCTGCTCTCTTCTGATCTCTGGTAGATCATTTTCCATCTACTTATTTTAAACTTACCTAGGTTACATTTGAAGTAAATTCTGACCAAAAGCATACATACAGCTGCACCATCTCTTTTATCTACTGTCATTCTCTGTGCTTTAATTAGTACATTTGGGCCATTTGAGTGGAATGTAATTATTGTTACATTAGGGCTTAAGTCTCCATGTTTTTTGTTTGTTCGTTTGTTCCCTCTGGTTGTCTTCCTCTTTTCTTCTTTCTGCTTTATTTTTTGGGGGGTGAACTGAAGTTTTTTTTTTCTTTCTCCTTTTTCTTCCTCTTCCCCTTCTTCCTCCTCTTCCTCCTCCTCCTTGTCTTCCTCTTCTTCTTCTTTTGTTTTTTTCCAGGTAGGGTCTTGCTCTGACACAGGCTGACCTGGAATTCACTATACAGTGTCAGGCTGGCTTTGAACTCATAGAGATCCTCCTACATCTTCCCAATTAAAGGAGTGTTCTACGATGCCTAGCTTGAACAGAACATTTTTAAGCCAATGTGGTTTACCTAGAGTGCTCTCAAGCGGATCACGTTGTGAAGGGTTGCTGATGATTCTTTTAAGGATTTTATTTTGCACAAATAACTGTACTTTCTGGTGCTGGCATTCACCTGTTCAAATATCATGAAGTAACCTTCCTACCCTTTAAGTCCCTTGATACACACACACACACACACACACACACACACACACACACACACACACACACACACACCCCACATGTACTATATGAAATATTTCCTCTACATACACTGAAGACCTCAATAGACAATGGTATACTTTTTGCTTCAACCATCAGACATACCCTAGAAAAATAAATTCAGTAAAAGAAGTTTATCATGTTTCCTTACATGTTTACCTTTCCATTGGTTTCTTCTTTTCTCAAGTTCCAAGTTTCCTTCTTTCATCTTTCTTTTCTGCTTTCTAGAATTCCTTCAGTCATTCTTTGAGGAGGGTATGTCTGCTTGTGACAAAGGCTCTTAGTTTCCCTTAATCCTAAAATGTCTTCATGTTTCCTTCATCTGTGAAGGATATTTTCAGTGGATATAGATTTCTGAATTGACAAATCTCTCTTAGCCATTTGAAAAATAGTGTGCACTGCTTTCTGGGTTTCCATGATTCCCGATAAGAAATTAGCTGTCATCATCTAATGGTCACACCACCCTGAATGCACCTGATCTTGTCTGATCTCAGAAGCGAAGCAGGATAGGGCCTGGTTAGTACTTGGATGGAGAAATTAGCTGTCATCCAATCGTTTTCCTCTGGAGCTGGTGCATGTGAAAGTGGAGATACTGCTTTGGTCTGGTTCTTTCTAAGAATGTTTCTTTGTCTTTAGTTTTGAAAGTGTGGTTATGAGTGTCTTGGCATGGATATCCTCAGGGCCACTCTACATGGGGTGGCTCAGCTTCTTGAACATGAGCATCTCACGGGATGTGAAGTGCTTTAGTCCTCCCCCAAGCTTCTGTGACTTTAGTATGTTCTCTTAGGGTTCCTCGGTCTCTGAGATGCATCCTTCTTTATTTTCACTGTTGTTTAGAATAAGTAATTTTTACCCTTCTTTCTCCAAGTTCATCGATTCTTTCCTCTCTGCTATCCATTCTGCTATTGAGCCTATTCGTTTTTAATTATTTAAAAGCTTTATTAAAATGTGCATAATCTCCCACCACCCTCCTTTTTCCTCTCTCCCCCACTCTCCCTCTGCTGAACCTCCTCTTCCTCCAACTAATCCTTCTTCAGTTTTGGTGTTTTGGCCCCTCCCCCATCATCCATGACATACTGATGGGCCCAATCTTATGCAATTCATGTGCACGTAAATGTGAGGTCACAGATGCAATGACCCCTTTGTGTCTGGAAGACAGCATTCCAAATCATTTCCCTATCCTTTGGCTCTTACATTCTTTCTGCCGCCTCTTCTACAATGGTCCCTGAGCCTTGGATGGTGAGATGTCTCATTTAGTGCTCAACACTCACCTGTCACTTCTCAGTACTTTGATAAATAATCAATCCCACTGGTCACTGCCTTCTTTAAAGAGAAACTTCTCTAACCAAAAGTGAGAGTGTCTCTAATTTATAGGCAGAAACATAATCATTCACATGGCAATTTTGTGGGCATAACATATCCATTTAGGCAAACAATAGTAGAAGCTTCCCACTGTGGGCTTATGGCCTCCCCAGCCATAGACTTTTGACTAGGTTTTCAGTATGAATGCTCTCCTGTGATTTGGGCCTCAAATGCAATCAGAGAGCAGAGAGTAACCCCCAAAACAGACATGCAACTATTAAACTAGGGGCGCATTTTGCTTGGCTAGCCAGTTGTGGAGCTTACAGACCCTATCCATTTTTTTTAATTTAATATTTATTGTCCATAATGAGTTACATTATTTAGTGGGCAAACCATGCGTTGTTATCCCGACTTCCCCAATTTCCCCCCTCCCCATCCCTGATCAGTTGTATATCCTCCTTCGTGGGCTGTCTGTACAGTTATTTTATCTTTTAGTTCTGAACTTTCCATATAACCTTTACTATTTTGCCCCTGAGACATTCCATTAATTTTTTGAGACTTTCTGTTTTTCTGTTTAGTTCTAGCAGGTTCAAGATTGCTCACTGAAGCATGTTCCTAATGGCCTCTCTAAAATCTTTGTCAGATAACTCCAGTATCTCTGTCATCTATGTGTTGGTATCTGCCAATTTAATTTTCTCCTCCCAGTTGAGATTTCCTAATTTTTGGTATGATTGGTAGTTTCAATTCTATTTTGAACATTTTACACTACATTGTGATATTTAGAGACTTGTTTAATCTATTTTAGCAGGCACTGTGCTGTACTGACTTCATGCCACTTTATTCTGCCAAGTGAGGACAAAAGTTGAATTTTCCTGCCCCTCTTTCGTCTGGGGACATAGATGCTTTGTTACTGTTGGGAAATGAAACTTCATTTTCTCCACTAGGTCTCTATTGCTATGGCTTCAATTGGGCAGGGAGGAAACCTTGCCCTGTTACTTCATCATGGGTATTAGTTGCTCTTCTCATCACTGTGAGGAAATTCTAGAAAGAAACGACTTAGGAGAAGAGAGGTTTATTTTGGCTTTGGGTTTGATAAATGCACTCCATCATAGTGAGAAGTCATGGGCAGCTTGTGGCTGCAGGACAAGCATTGGGCTGCTTGCTCACATCTCAGCAGATGAACGGGAATGCAGGCTCTCAGTTGGCTTTCTCCTTTTCCTATTTTATTCAGTACTGAACCCCAGCTGATGAAGTGGCCCAGATGGGTGGGTCTTCCCTTCTCTGTTCCCTTCTCTGGAAACACCCTCTTAGACATACACAGAGGTTTTTCTCCTAGGTGATTCTAAGTCTAGTCAAGTTGACAATGAATTACACACCTTGCATATTATAAAACATAGAACACATTTTTTAAACAGGAAATCTTTTAAATATAATTTAAAATAAACTTCTAAGGATCACTTGTGTGAGGATTGCTTAGAAACTACTGTTTGGCCTCCATTCAAACAGCAGAGACAGAAGGGTTTCTCTCTCCTCCCCCAGTTCTGAAGTTTTGTCCTGTTCAGACATCCTCAGGAGAGCAATTCTGCTCAGACAGGTATCCCTTCTGGGTGGATTCTCAGCAGATTATGATAAGAAGCCACTGGGTACCCAGGATGAGAGGGATGGACTTACCCTATTCAGGTTTAATGCATGTCAAGAACACAAAGCCTTCTGTTGACAAACAGACACAAATCAGTCATTAACACTTTCCCATATAACACCCCACAGGCAGCTGTAATTTTAAGCACTGAGAAGCATCAGAAAATCCATTCCCAAATTTGGGTCCTGCTGAGCCTCGGTGGCTTCCAGCAGCTCAGGCTGTTCTGAAGGGTGATGCTGGGAGCAGTTGAAACATTTTGTATCTTTAAATAGCTACGGTCGAAGGCAAGGAAGGCTGCCACTTCTGGAGTGGGGTTTTCAACAAAACTGGAAAACCTTGTGGCTTTGCCACGCTACTTTAAACCCTAAAACCCTCTGCTTCCCTCCCTTCCTTTACACACGCACTGGCACAGGACCATTCACCTCATAGCTACATTCTGCAAATGAATGTCAGGCTCCTAATCTACATGAGACAATGTCTCAAGCACACCATTGAGAAAGGTCAGTATATCAAACCTGATCCTACAGTCTGCTAGGAGATGGATTCTTCTAGCGAGGCTTAATTGCTGTAACTTATAGATGGCACATATGCCCCCTCCCACCTGCAGCAGACATCACGAATCAATCATGTCTTGACATACCACTAGGTTGGACTAGGCTTCAGATTTCATCTCAGCACACTTCTTGTAATATGACTGATCCACAGCAGATGGCCCGCGAACAGAATGCCCTGTGGCCATGTGACCAGATGAAAACTGTTACTTCAGTCTCTGGGTTGCTCGAACAGAATGAAGAGTAAGCATGCTCCTGAGACGTAATGCTCACTCTCTAGAAATGTTCACACTGATGACAGGAAGGTGCAGTTGATTTATGTTTTCTGTGAATTCTCCTTATAAACTGATACTTTTAAAGGCACAGAACCAGAACATCTTATCTGTAATTCAATAATTTCTCTGCTTTCTCCAAGATATCATCATTAGTGAAACTATAAACTTGAGAACAGAGATGACATTTAAATTTTTTAAATTCTTTTTTAATATATGTTATTTATTTATTTATCTGAGAGAGAGGGGAGAGAGATATGAATGGGATGTGCCAGGGCTTCCTGGGGCTGTAAGCAACCTCCAGATACATGTATACTTTGTGCATCTGGCTTTACAATGGGTACTGAGTAACCAAACCCAGGCTGTTAGGCTTTGCAAGAGAGTGCCTTTAACCATTTAGCCATCTCTCCAACCCAAGAGCTGACATTTTAATGAGTGTTTTTCTTAAAAAAAAATTAGCTGTCTAAATGCAAAGTTGCAGGTTCTCTTGTGAAAACTTTGCTTTGTGTCGTGGACCCCAAGATTTCATGGGTGACTCAGCTAGTGGGAAATGAGCAATCCAGGATCTTACCCATGTCTTTCCCCTCCTTCCTGGGTGGTTGGGTCTGCTGTCTTTGAGGCATGGGCTACAGAATCATGCCAACATTCCTAAAATAGTAACAGTGCTTTGGGTTGGATCTGGAATGTCCTCCAAAAGCCCATAGATTAAATACATGATCCTGTGGGGATATAATTGGGTGGAGAAAGAAACTTTAAGAAGTGAGCCTAGCAGAAGGAAGTAAGGTCACTGGGCATTACACCCTTGAACACAATATTCTGCCAACCCATGACTAATGATGCACTGGGTCACACAGGCCCAAAGTCACAGTAACAAGTGACCATGGACCAAAGCCTGTGAAACCCTGAGCAAAAATAGCTCCTTCCTCATTTTATGCTGGTAGCCTCAGGAACATTGTTATGGCAGCAGAAAGATAATACTTCTGTTCAGTCACATCTGTTTTAGAAAAAGTCAATCTTTGGAGTTTCAAGGTATGGAAGAGAAATGCAGGAAGGGCAAGTTTATGATCGTTTTCTATGTGTTTCTATTGAATGAAACTTTCTGTATGGTTGACTCAGTAACAGGGAGATCACAACCAAAGGCATTCTCATTCCTGAATGTAGGTTATTAACCAATTACTCCCTCCATAGGGTCAACCACAGCCATCAGGAACATGATGTGGCCTTTTGTTACTCAACAAAGAGTCTGATTTTAAATGGAAAAATTGACACCACCCCCTCCAATGTAAGGAGTATGGCACTAGATGGACCACATCCATGACTTTTGTTTGTAGAATGAAAGCTGAGGTTGATCATGGCTGTTTGACCTGTGTGTCAGATGCCCCAATCTGGCACCTGTCCAGCAATGACTGGGAAATGCAGCAAGTACTAATCTGGGGATTGCAAACAAATTTCAGCAACTAAGAACATTTGTAAATATAGAATCATTGACTAATGAGAATTGTGTTAGGCAGTTTTGCATTGTCTGATGAAATGCCCAAGCAAAATAAAGCAGGAGAGGTTCAGAAGTCCATGGTATGTATCTCCGTTGTTCCTGGCTCACGACAAGGAAGAAAGTCATGACTTGGGAACATGTGGTAATCCAAAGCTGCTTACCTCCTGGCTACCAGGGAGTAAAAGGGTTGTACTGGGATGGGCACTGGTGACAAAATATACTCTCCGAGATGCATTCCTAATGACTTCCTTCCTCCAATGTGGCCCTACCTCCCTCCAGCCCAGAATGTTTCCACAAATGGATTAATCCACTCATGAGATCAGAGCCCTCGATCCTGTCTTCTCCCAAAGGCTCCACCTCTGAACACTGCTGCAGAGGGGAGCAGGCCTTCAATGCATGCGCTCGGGGAGGGGGTGTCACATTCAAACCATAATAGTACCTAGGGTCATCAAGCTACTTTTGTGGTTTTGTTGAAGCTACTCTTTGCCTTGTGAAGGTGTCATGAAAATCTCCAAAGATTTTAGGATGAATAAGCCATTTCCAATATTTGTTGCAACTACAGAATAAATTCCAAGTTCCACCAAGCTGAGATGTGGACTTTTGTGTTTCCTTTAACTGCCCACAACCAGCTCCCAGTGTTTAAAGGATGCTTGTTGCAAATGCCTGCTTAGAAGTTCTTGGTGGATTACTATGTACTATGGATTACTTCAACTTGATCCACCTTTCCTTCCTTCCTTTCTTTCTTCCTTCCTTCCATCTTTTATTCTTTCTTTCTTTCTTTCTTTCTTTCTTTCCTTTCTCCCTTCTTCCACTCCTCTTTCCCTCCTTTCATTTTCCCCTTTCTTCCTTTCATCTTTTCCTTCTCTGTCTCCCTTTCTCTTTCCATTTTCTTCCTTCCCTCTCTCTTTTTCTTTCTTTCTTTCCATCTAAACATTCCAATTGTACATCATCATGTATTTATTGACTCTGTGCAATTTTGTCTAGTTCAATATTGGCCAAGCCAGAGATGAGGTAGAAAAACCTCCCCCTATCAGAGTTTATAACCTCATTTGATCTAAGTTTTGATACTTCTGCCAGAAGCATTACCATATCTTGCTCTTTCTCCATATGGAAGCTTCGAGCTCAGGGTGAGAGGGCCCCATCTGAAAGAGAACTGTGCCCAATCACATGGTAGTACCTTGGAGCAGGAAGTGTATACCCCTCCATCCTTGAACCTCTCGGGCACCTGAGACTGGGGAAAGCATCCTTCTGCACTGTAATTTGGACACCACCTTTCAGGATGGGGTCAGATGAGAAAGAAAGATGCCCCTTTCCATGAACCTGTAGTAGTTTCTACTTAACCAGCAGGGAGAAGATCTATGAGTGCCCTGAAGATATCCTTCCAGAGGCTTGCTATTCCTGTGTGGAATATGCCAGACCATGAGAAGCCAGTGCTTGGAAAGGAAGCTGATGTCATGCCAGGGTATTTTCAGGAAAGTGTCCCCACTTAGAGCCTACATGACAGTTGAAAATCCTGCAGGCAATGTCCCAAATATGACTTTACCATTGAGAGGTGGGAATGGCTCTCTCTCACTGGTTTGGCCTCAGTGTACCTCAAATCCATTACCTGGAGGCTAAAGTATATGTGAACAACAGAGGAATTTCATAGAAGAGTCTCAGAAGGAACTGTGAGATTGAAATATTTCCTGCTGAAACAGTGTTAGGCTCATAGTCAACATAAAACTGTTAATCATCTTGAAGTTGGGGAGATGGCTCAGTCAGTGAAGTGGCAGTGTGGTCTGTAATCCCAGTGCTGGGGAGGCAGAGGAAGGCAGATCCCTGGGGCTCACTGGCCAGCCAGTCTCGCCTAGTTGGAGAGTTCCTTTCTCACAAAAGGTGGGTGTCACCTGAGGAGCACTTCAGAGTCTGGCCTCCTCACAGATACATACACATCAGCATGTGTACCTGCACGTACACACCCACAGACACATGAACTCCTACACACATGTGTGCACAAGAAGAGTAATAATCATCTGATGGAATTGAGAATGCCCACTAAGAAAAAAAGGCAGGCCCAACAGCCCAGTTACAGATATATATCCTCCACAGACTAAGCATCAGTGAGGTTAAAACAACACAGCCAGATCTGGAAGGAGCCAGTGCAGGTTCGCACACACAAGCAAAGGTTCAGGCAAAGTTCCTTTCCTACACCCTGTGAAGGGGGACCTCCAACCCCTCTCCTCATACTCATGCCCACTGGACTTATACCTTGGCCTGAAAGGAAGCCCTGGAGCAGGAAAGGAGGGAGCCCTTTGGGTTAGCTGCCCCAGGGTCTTCCTGAGCAGACAACCATTTTTACCAAGCTCCCAGTCCCACGCTGCTCTTGATGGCTTCACTGCTGCTCCTTCCAAGACTAATTCCCAGCTGCTCAAAGCGCTTTTTACAAAGTCTAATGAATGAGTTCACCTGGATAGGCTGTTGTATGTTTTGCTTAATTTCTCATTAAATCTTTTGGTAACATAATGCCACATTTATTGTTTTGAAAATGAAAGGAATCCTAATAACTCTCCAATGTCCCTTCATGCATGAGAGGTTTTTTTCCCAGTAAATGGGTTTAACAAATGTCCATTATTTAGTGGCTTCATTCAGTATTCTGCTTGCGTGTGTTGTTTTATTTTTATCTTATCATCTGGCAGGCAACGTGGGCCAGTGTTTGTGTTCCTGTAAGTACTGTGTCTGCAGGCTTCTCCTGATATGATGGCTCCCATGAAATGGCTAAAAGTTGATTGATAGTTGCTGTTTATGACAGAAGGACCCTGAGAATGCAAACATGCAAACCTCAGCCTGTGAGCCGTCAACAGCATCAGTCACGTGTTGAGCAGTGTAGCGTGTGCAGCGATGCATTCATTTACACTGGTACATTGCCCACTCATTCTTACCTGATGCTTTTCTATGATAATAGAGATCACTTTGTAAACACGATCAGGACCCTTTCTCACTAGTTTATTTTTATTTGGAGTGGACTTCGTTCGTACGTTTTATTGTGATTCTCTTTTTTTGATTTCTATGTGTCTGGTGGCAGCATCTGAAAGCTCTGCCTTTTTGACAACTGGCCTGTATGAGAGGAGAAAATTGAAGGAAGATGGTATGAAGAAGTTCAAGGGCACCTGCCAGGCACCGTTATGGGACAGGAACATTTCTCTCAAAATTAGAACTAGGTGGTAATGTACTAAGAGGTTTATCTTTGTGTCATATATGCCTTTTAAAAGAGAAATCTAGAATGCATATAGAAAGAAAAAGCTTTCAGGATGAATTGTATAAATACATTTCTTACAAGATGACTTTCTCTCTAGCTGTGATCTTGCCACTTCAAATGGATACGACTTGAATAAATTTTGTATGGTAAAGGATCAATAGAAATAAATTTTTAAGGAAAATCCCTGAAACCAAGCAGTGCAGATTTGGCATGGGGGGTGGGGCCTCCATGATCATCAGAGACCCCTGCCTTTTCCTGCAATGGCTGCTCAAACTCCTGCCATTATGGCCACATTCCAACTAGTACAAAGAAGAAAAGGGCCTTCTCCCAGTAAAGTCATATCTCACCAAAGGATTTTGACTTGTGTCCTAGACTATAATTATACCCATAACTTCCTTGCAAGGTTCCCTTTATCTGCAAAAGACTCAAGGAAATGTAGTCTTTTACCTGGGCAAGTTGCTGCTCTGACGGGGAGGAAGGAAGGCTGAAATGAGTCAGAACCTCACTGATCCCATGGGAGATAAGTGTTGAAGACAGAACATCACCCAGGCAAGAGAAATTTCAGCTGTGATAAGTGGGATGACAGCCTGCTGGGCAGCTGAGGAAGGTTTTAAAAGGGAGAAGGAGCACATCCCAGAATGGAAGGAGGTATGAAAGGGCCATATAGAGGCATGGGTCCTGATTCTTTGCAGGTGACAGATGTTGATGCACTCCTGAGCACAGTCTTCTCAGAAAAGGGACAGAAATCCATGGTGGTATCTCCACCTTGGAAACATTGACTGTTGTGGGGATGGAGGTGGTCAGGGTCACTGCAGATATTCACACTAGAGGTGGTCTCTCCAACTAGGGCAGTAAAGATGACTGTCAGGAAATCCAGAACCTTTGCAACGAGACAGCCTGCCCAAAGACCATCTGGATGTTTAGCAGACAGACACCTTCTTCCCAGAAGGGCACTTCCTGCAAGTGGGAGAAATAATAGCTTTCTTATCTCGTCCACCATCCTCATGCTAGATGGCCAGGCACATGAGGAAGCAATTGGGAACATTTTGAGTGGTGTGTTCCCAGTGGTTCAGAGTATCGTCTAATAAAGACAGGATCCGAGGGGGGCCTTGCAAGGGAAACCAGCCCAGGTTTACATGAGGCTGGTGTGATTACTGTCCTGCTGGTCCCTGGCTGGGTTTCTGATGTGAAAGGGAGGCTCAGGAAGGTGAGCACAGGAGGTAGCAATGATGTTTGGGGGCCCGCTGTGACCAAGGTGTCTGTAAGCCATAGGAGGTGAAGTATATGGACACCTACTGGTTTATCTTCAGCACCCCCTGGCCTAAAGCAGGTCTGGATAGACATATGTTTATATGAGGAATAAATATGTGTGCTGACCATCCCATCAGGGGACTTGAGAGGCAATAGGAAAAATAGGGAGAGAGAGAGAGATTGAGAGAGAGAGAGAGAGAGAGAGAGAGAGAGAGAGAGAGAGAGAGAGAGAGAGAGAGAGAGCACCCAGGCACAAGAGAGGAAGTCAGAAGACAGGAGGGGAGGGTTTGTGGGGACTCTGGATCTGGAGCTGGCCATGCGGCAGCCCTTGCTCAGGTCCAAGCCCCCCTTCCTCAGGGCCTCCATGACTGCTGTCCATAATGTGCTCTGTGGCTTCTCTGCTTCCTCTGTGTTTTCACTGACAGGCCTTCTGTTGGAAGTCTTCCCATCTCCCCTCTCTCTTCATGCCAGCCCCTCCATCCTTGCTCCAATGCAGCCTGACAGATGCATCTACCCTGGGGGACCAGGTCCTAGCAGTGACTTCTCACCTTAGGCTCTAGAATCAAGCCCTTGGGGTTCGGACTCCAGCTGATTCTCCCAACTTCATGAACTGTCACACAGGCATAGCATCCATGCTTTCATGCACAAAAGTGTCTGGGCCATCTAGTCATCATTTCACAGATGATCCACGTATGACACTTAGCACCGTGCCTGGTCCCTAGCAGGCACTCAGTCAGAGAATCGTCATGGCTGTTAGACAGGATTACACAGCCTCCTCCACATTCCTTCTTAGCCTCAGTGCTGTTGGCTCTTTCAGCATAACCTATAGCCCAACAAAAACAGTACTCTCATCTCACACATTAGCCTTCTCACTTTATCCATAAACAAATGAAGCCCAAAGGGGCAAGGTAACCTTCTCAAGAGTATACAGCCTGAGGATGATGGCAGAACCAGAAGTTAAATCCAGGCAGGTTGGGTGGAACCCTATGGCACAGACACAAAAGGTCCTTTGCTCCACTGAGTAATATCTCTCCCCGAAGGAATGGGAATCTTTATGACTGCTTTCCCAAGATGCAACTCAACATGTCAGGGCCCAAGCCTCCAAGTCTATGGGCAGGTGTGGGGATGTATCCTTGGCTGAGACTAAAGAGGAAATGTGGAGAGGAGGCTCAGACCTTGCACAGAGCACATCTGAGCAGCCTGAAGGTGAGCAGCCCAAAGGGAAAAGAAATGATCCTCTGCTTCCTTATTAACTCAGACTCTATAGTGTTATTAACTCCAAGTGTGTGAATGGGAGTGAGCCTGGTCTCATTGGGCTTATGTGCTGGTGCAAGAAGAGAGGCAGGATTCACATTTAGAAAAGAAGAAAGCAGGGCTATGAAGATGGCTTAGTCATGAAAGGTGCTTGCTTGCAAAGTCTGTTGGCCAGGATTCAATTCCCCGCCACACATGTAAAGCCAGATAGGCACTGGTTTTCTTTCTTTTTTTTTTTAATTGTCCATAATGAATTACATTATTTAGTGGGCAAACAATGAGCTGTTATCCCCGATGCCCCCTCTCTCCCATCCCCAATCCGCTGGATATCCTCCTCTATGGGTCGTCTGGATCAGTCCTTGTGACAGGGGACCATGGATAGCCTAGTATTCAGCTAGGTTCACCTGGCCCTAGTATGTTGCACTGAGGGTGGCAAGAGACCCTGGCGCATGTGCACGCACACACACACACACACACACAAAATGAAATAAATTTATTTTTTTTAAAAAAGTAGAAAGCATCTATAATAGAAAAGCTTCTTAAACTTTTTCTATCAGTGACTCTTTTTAACATGAGTAACTTTACAAGACTCTGAGTAGGTAAAATAGGTGGCAAGTCAAATATAGCAAACATTTATGGACCATAACTCATAGGAAATGTGTTATAAAACAATTCTTTGATATACATTATAATTTTTCCATTTCTTAAAGATTGAAAGTAAAGCTACATACCAATGAGATAGAGGTGATTGTTTACATTCACGTAAAGAATCAAGCCTGGTCTGAATATTTGATGCTGCAGGGTGGAGAACATCTTCAGTGTTCTTCAGAGTTGGCTGAAGTTTAGCTTTGATTGTAATTTAATCTTAAAATTGGCAATACAGAGAATGCCACATCATTCTGCAGAATGGCAGAAGTATGTTTATGTCCATTTCAGAATGTGTGGAAAATCCTGTCTTAATCCCACACCAAAATTTATTTACTTTTTAAATAAAACTCAAGTTAGCAACTCGAATGACATTTTCAAAAATTAGATATCTTAGCATAAGATAACCAAAGACATACTAGGATTTGAGATTTATGTGTTGAGTAATGACTATAAGGAAATGTTAAAGTTCTTTGTTTTCCATAATTGTTTAATTATGTTTCTATAAGAACAGAAAACTTTGGACATAAAGTAAAAACAGTGCAATTCAGAATGTACAGTAGTCTTGTATCTGAGCTCAGGTGTCTCCAGCAGTGTTCGTTGGTGACACTAGGAAACGTGTAGCACAAAGTGTGCATGCTATTTCACTTTAAATTTTTGTTTGTTGTGCATTAAGAAACTTTATACTGTTGTGTAGTAGAGGGTCTTGAATAGAATTAAAACAAGGTGATGGGGTGGGTAAAGTTTTCTCTGTCTCAGTACATTAGAATAAGTTGTACAGATTTGTTTAAGATCCATATGCCCCAACTGATCTCCAGACCAACTAAATCCAACTCTGACCTAGGCATTGGTATTTGAAGATTCTTCAGTTACTCCAGCCAGGGTTCTGGACCTGCTTAACAGAGGGGCACAGGGCTGCTGAGCTTACAACCTGGTTGTGATGGTCATCTCGGAGATGACAGTGTTTAACTCTGACCCAAATGTGCAGGAAAAACTGGACACACAGAGCTCTGGTGCAGACCTTTGTTAGAGGAGGGAAAGCCAGCCCACAAATTCTAATGCCTAGACTTTCTGTGAGTTTTGCATCTGTGGCCCTCTAGTTACCTTACCCTAGAAAATAAACAGGAGGTCTACAGAGTTCTGAGTTGCAACCAACAGAAATGGATTTTGTCATATCAGGCAGAGACATAATCTAGATGAAACTGAGGCTCACAAGGTGGGTGGGAAGATGGAAGGCCCAACTTAGAAACCGAACAACAACCAAGACAGTATCAGAGCCCCCAGAGGCAGCATCTGACAGAGATCCTGTCACCATCTTGTTATAAGCCTTTGTGGACAATGCCATCAATACATTTTCACTGTCTCTCTGAGCTCTATCCAATCCTGGCTGACCAAACCCTGGACAGATGTCCACTTACTGCTTCCAGCAGCATGTCTCTGCTAGAGCTTCCACATTGGGAGGCAGGGTACCAAGTGCCACAATACTACACTCAAGTGGACCATCTATAACAGATGGCCACTGACACATCAGCAGGCCCTTCCTGGCTCAGTGGGATACAGTATGACTGCTAGTATGAAATTATGGAGAGGAAAGGAATAGTCACCTGGACTTTCTGGTTCCTTTATTCCTTTTTTCTTCATAATCTTCTTGCCCCACACGTGTTGCACAATATTTCTCATTGCAAACTGAACATCCCAGCAACAAATCATTGAATGAATAAAAATGCTTTCATCTGTCATCTCACAAATGCGTTCATAGAAAAATTAAAACAGAGAGTCTAGATTGCTTTGTGACTCCATTATGTCCCCCCTCAGCTCCCACTCATCCTCCAAGTTTATATCTCTTCAGCTGGAAACTAATCATGGCCCTGAGTATCATCTATCAGCCTTCACTTAGGGCTGGAATGAAGGTCACACAACAGAAGGACCCTGAACCAGGCCCCTCCCTCCAGCTCCTTCCCGTCTTGTGGCTGCGACTGTACCACCCAGCCATCTAGCCTCTTTGTATATGATGCCTGAAAGCTTGCTTTTTGAATGCTTCTGATTAAAGCATGAAAGAATTTCATTTTATAATTTTCAAATTCATAATAGTCTTGAAGAAATGAACCTTAGGAAGTTAGAGTGCCATTAAAAATATAACCTGAAAGACCTACAAGTTACAAGGCCAATATTGATAGACAGCTTCCAATGCCTTTGGCATTTCAGTAATGATCCCAGAACTGCCATTGACCTACCAGTGTGCTTGGGAAAGTGTCAGTCTGCTCCATTTCTTCCCTTATTAAAATGCGGTGGGAACAAGATGGAGGGAGGAGAGAACTAGGGGGGAAAGGGAAGAAGAGAAAATGGCCCAGGACTCCCCTGGATGCCACGTGCAAATCCTCACAACCCACGACCATGCTATGCTGAGCAGCTGTGCAGATCCAAGGTTGCAGGTGGCATTTACTAGACAACTGACTTTATGATGGGGAGGTTCCCCTGGATTGTTGGCAGGAGGGCCCAGCATAATCACCAAGGTCCTTAAAAGTGGAAAAGTGAGACAAGAGGAGACCATCAGGGAGAGATGTGACTGAGAGCAGCGTTGCTGCCTGGTGAACAGAGGAAGGTGACATTGGACAGAGGACAGTGGACATACAGCATGGAAACAGTCGAAATGGGACCAATATACACACTAAGATAAAGGCAGGCAAGGTTCCATTCCTGAGACTTCAACCTGAGCCCACTGACCGGAAGTGGCCAGGCTTGCTCTACTAGCCAGGGGAGCAGCAGGCTTGCAGTGATCTACTGGGGTGGGCAGAGGGTTAACGGTTGTGTATGAGTCACAGTTTCCAAAGATTATTTGTTGTTGTTGTTTACACAAGCTTCTTGGCCATGCACTTGGTGGACATTATTGGTCAGCCCTGTTCAGGAACTGCTGAGCTACAGCTGGCGTCACCATCTGGGAAACAGCCTGGCTTTCTGAGGGGGCTTTCAGAGCTCAAGTTGTCCAGAAAGTATAAGCAAAGAGTCAAAGAAACTCAGCCGACAATAGGTTGTGTTAACCTTTTACAGCCGACAATAGGCTGTGTTAACTGTTTACAGTCTTAAAGCATTTCTGAAGGCTAGGAATTATCTCAGTGAGTAGCATGCTTTCTGCACAACCATGGCCACCTGAGTCTGAGGTAAAATGTTGAGCCTGGCAGCACACGTCTGTAATAGCAGTGCTGGGGAGGTAGAGACACAAACTCCTGAGCTCACTGGTTACCTGGTGTTGCAGTTACTTTCACATTGCTGGACAAACATTTGACTAGAAGCAGCTTATGGGAGGAAAGGGTTTATTTCAGGCTTATAGAACCATCAGAAACACCATCCATGGCAGAAGAGGCTGACTCACTCCGTCATATATCAGCATAGAAGAGAAAGAGAAAAAAACAGCCAGCAAGCATTTCAACTGCTCTTTCTACACCTTAGGACTGGACTACTCGATCCCCCCCCATGGCAGACCTCTTTCCCAGCAGGTTTCCTGGACCTTTAGGGACTCCAGATACAAGCTTAATCAAAAATACCTCTGGCTATTCACATTCAAGCTACCATCCCTAGTCTTGTCTTATTGGTGAATTTTAGGTTCAGTGAGAGACCTTGTACATCAGTTGCTTTCTCATTTCTGGACAAGATCCCCCACCAGAAGCAGCTGTGATCAAGCTACAGCAAGATGCCACCTCGTATTCACATGACAGAGAACAGGAATACTGGTCGAGCCATGGAAACATCAGACCCCTCACACCCTGCTAACATGGTACAGGTGCTTTAGAAAAGAGCCTGGGTTCCTCCAAAAGTCACAGAGTTGCCATAGCATTCAGAGATGTCACTGTTAGAAATAGAGTCAAGAGAAATCAAAACACAAATTTTGTGACAAATATTCACAGTAGCATTAATTCATAACAGCAAAGTGGTATGAATGACTGAATGTCTATCAGCCAATGAATGGATGCCTTAAACACGATGGAGTATGAACCAGCCACAAGAAGGAGTGACATAGCTGTAGACACTACTTGGAGGAAACCAGAAAGCATCTATGCTGTGTGTAAGAAGCCAGCCACAGATGGCCACATCTGGAATGATACAATCCACATGAAATGCCCATATAGGCAAAGCTATAGAGACAGAGTAGATGAGTTTTTTCCCCATAAGGTATAATAAAGGGATGAGATTTGACAACGAAGGGTTAAGGGCTTCTTTGAAAGTGATGAAAGTTTTCTAAAATTAATTATAGGGATGGTTATACAACACTGAATAAACAAAAAAGAAACCTACTGAAGTGCATCTTTAAATGCTTACACTGTGTGGTATGTGAATTATATTTCAATAACGCAGTTACCAGGATAAAAATCCAAAGAGGACTGGCATAAAACACCAGGGCAAGGACCAGAGCTGAGACCAATACGATCCAGAAAGGCCTGGCTGCAGGGATTCTTGCCTCCAGAGAGTGCTGAGCCTAAGATTCAGTCCCAAGAGGCTAAGCACCAAGCCCCATGGGAGACTTGCTTTCCTCAATGTGAAGTCAGCAGCTCAGTGCCTCCAGCCATCTGTGTGGTTTTCCTCTGGGACCCTGGGATTCTGATGGTTCTGGAACTTCAGCAAATCAGCCCCTGCAGGATGAGAAATGGCACCAACTGGAACTGCCCAGATGAGAGCTTTCTTGCATGGCTGTCCTGGGCCTCATCTGCATTAACCTACTCAGTCTGCCACTTACGCAGAGACTGGAGCTACGGAGGCCATGAGAAGAGAGGACAGAGCATACAGTGTTGCTAGCTTTAAAAGCTTTCTAGAACATTCTTTTATGGCTCCTGTGGAAAGTCTAATGCTTCAGGACCACAAAAGAAGAGAAAGGAGGAAGAGAGAAAGAGGAGGAGGAAAGAAAGAGGAAACTGGGAAGAGAAAGAGGAAGGAGGGGAAGTAAAGAAGAAAAGGAGAGTGGGGAGGAGGTAGAGAAAGAGGAGGGAAGAGAAAGGAGAAGAGGAGAGAGAAGGGGATGGGGAGGAGGAAGGAAGGGAGAGGGGAGAAAGGAGTGGTAGCAGCACCTGTCTCCTCTGTCTTCTCAGCTGAGAAGCAGGACACTGCTGTGAGCTAGTCTCCCAAGGGAAGACCATGCCTGCATGGCCCCTGCTGGAGAGTGTAGGAGGTCTGCCCAAGGTCACCACAGGCTGCTGGGCACAAGTGGGGAGCAGCTCACTCTGAAAGCCCTGTTCTGCCACTTCAGCGCCACAGGCTGCTGTCGTAGAGTGAAGCAGCTCCTGACAGCCATTGCCCTTTCGGACTTCCCAGCTCATGCGTGGCCCCAGCACACTGCATCACTTCCAAATGTCACCACCCACTCCGCTCGCCTCAATCCTGTGCACGTGTGTGTGTGTGTGTGTGTGTGTGTGTGTGTGTGTGCACTCAACATACACCACATCACAGGGGGCCCACCCCCAGTGTGCCACACAAGGCACCATCTTGGGAGTTTAACCAGCTTATAAGATAGCAAATATTGGAAGTTTACCAAACATAAACCAAGTAAAACCTAAGTCAATCAAAAGTGACTAAACACCGCTTTAGTTCAAATACATGTTTCTAAAAGGTCACAGCTGGTGTAATTATCCATGCTAGACTTAGCACGCATTCATCTGTGTGCTTAAGACTGCCAAGAACTGGAATATGTTTAGAATCTTTAACTAAGAGTCACCTTGTTTTCAGAAAATGCTTGGTTAAGTCAGGCTGGGGCAGAGGAGGGGGGCTATCAGGGAAGCCTATTAGAGTTTAATGACACTTTGAGAAAATGTCTAAGGAAAGTTCTTTGGAAAGAGAATGAAAATTCATGTCAGAGCCAATTTCTTATAATATGTGGGTTGAAGCCCTTTTTCCTCAAAGAAAACAAGAGCTGACAAGTACAACAACAACAATGACAGGGAACAATGACACCATGAGTGACTTAGGAAGTCAGGCGAGAGGAGGGAACAGCAAATAACTAAGTTCAACCTCAGATGTGGCACTGGAGACCATGACCCTGAAGTGCCAGGGGAGTGAAGGCCATCACCCACAGCCTTTGGCACTTCGATGGGAAGGGCATTGTTACAAAGTGTCCACTTCAGTGAGCACACATCGTTGCAGGGACAGTTGTTAAATTGTGTTTCCTATCACCAAGAGGTACTAGGCAGGAGCCATGCAGGAGCAGAGGGACCTGTCAGAAAACCATGAGCTGAGGAGGGAGGGGCTGGAAAGGCTGTTCACTTCTACCTGAGAGCTCCTCTTCTGTCTCCACAGACTGCATGGACTTCCACATGTAATGTTGCCTCGCTTCATGAATTATGATATGGTGGTACAGTAACATAGAGCTGCTGCTTTAGACAATATCTGAGGTTTAGGCTTAGAGAGGGCGTTTATGCTGTCTTTGTTCCAGGAGAATTGGAATACCAATTGCCATAGTAGGAGGACAATGGCAGAGGTTTGACTCCAGAGCAAGGAGCTTAGGATCTGGAAAGCAATGGAGGAGCGAGTGAGAACTAGAAGGAACCTGATGAAGAGCCCTGCTCTTGGAGTGGGGTGTTGTCTGTTTTAGTCACTCACTCCTGCATCCCCAGGACCCATGAGAACATCTCATCTAGATGTCATAAATGCTAAGTGCTTGCTCTTAAATGGATGGACAAAAGGATGCATGAGCCTCCAGTGAAAGAGACCAATCAGGAGGCTAGAGCCAGTGACCAGGAAAGATCATGTTAAACAGCCCCACACAGTGAGATGGGGCAGTGAGGAAGAATCAGGGGAGGATAGGAGATTGGAGAGACATCCTGAGATGCTAGAACAAAGACCATCTGTGGAGGGGGATCCCCCCATTACATAGAACACCTGGTATTGTCCATGGTTACTGTGGGTGAGAAGGGAGCTATATAGTCATCCATCTTCCCCAAAAAGTTCCTCATTGTGACGGTTAAGTTTTGCTGTCAAAACATGACCTGTTAGTAATCTTGGGTTGATCTCTGATGTTGTTTACAGGAAGGTGGCCCTCTCAGTAGGGGACAGGATGCAAGTAGGCTCAGGGGAGCTAGAAACAAATATCTCTTCCTTGGAGGGCAGTGTAGGAAGGAAACACCAGAGACTTAGGAGTCAACAAATCTGGGAAAGGGTTGCAAGACCTGACCCTAAGGCTATATCCCCCTGCCTGTAAACTGGCATGTGTGTGTGGTGGTAGTGATGGCCTCCCTCCCTCCCTCTCTCTCTCTCTCTCTCTCTCTCTCTCTCTCTCTCTCTCTCTCTCTCTCTCTCTCTCTCTCTCTCTCTCTCTCTCTCTCTCTCTCTCTCTCTCTCTCCTTGGATCAGTGAAAGGGGATCAGCCTCTTGCACCATTATGGAATTCCCCTGGATCTATAACTTTAATAAATTCTTTCCTCCCACAAACTGTGCCTGGTTTATAGGTTCATTCCAGCGACATGTGGTTGACTCTGACACTCATGCTTTTCTTCATAGTCCAAATGGCCAATCAAGAAATAGAAAGATTGTCTCACCAGTAAAGGAGTCAAAGGAGATGATTAACTCTCCCCTCCTGGATCCCAACCAGCTCCAGGAGAGCCACGTACGTGGTCATGAGGGCAGGGACAGGGTATAGACAGAACTTGCACTCAGTCTGTAATTTCTCCCTTAAAGAAAAGATGTAAAAAGACTGGATGGAGGTTAAACTGAGGTGGAGGTGAAGTGAGTAGATTCACTAAAGCCAGCCTTGCTGGCCTCAAAGCTAGCCTCCTGCTTATGAATTGGAGGACTTAGGACCAGTGACTTTAAACATCTCTGAGCTCCAGTGCCTTCTTCTGTAGAAAGAGGTGAATATGAATACCTTTCTCATACAGTTATATCAGAAGTAAGCATATTATGCCAAGAAAATTCATTACACAAGCAATGTTACACATTCATGGACACACGACAAACTGATGACATTTGTGAAACATGATGGTTTGCTCAGTGGTGTTCATTATAGTTTTCTTGTTCAAAATTAATTAAAGTTTTAAAAAAAGTACTTTAACCAACCAAAATCATGTCCTTTGATTCATGAGAAATCTATCCTTATGAATCTAAAAAGAGGTAAACAATTCAGCTGCTCTCAAACTGTGGGCTTGGCACCAGCAGCATCAACACTATGTGAGAATCTGTCACCAGTACAAATGTTCAGTCCATACCTGAACCCACTGAATTTGGAGCTTTGGGGCTAAATTTCAGCAACCTGTGTTCTACAAGCCCTCCGGGACATTTGGATGTTCTGGAAAAGGCCATCAACCACTTAAGTCTCTAAGTCAACCCCATGTAGCAGAGCAGAAGGTCTCTGATATCTGTGCTGCCATTGGATAGAATTACCCTTGTTAGAAAGTTGGAAGATCCACTCTCTCTAACAGTCTTCTACCCCCATGGATAACCTCACTAGTTCCCTAGGAAGAATTAGCTGAGCAAAATGCCCGGGAGAAAGCAGACACTCACTCTTCTCAACTGTAGCTTCTGAGTAGACCAGGCATGAGTAGAATAATCATGACAGCTCTTGTAAACTTCTCTCTATGGAACAGCATTTGACCATGACCCCAAAATACTGTACTGTTACAGAGATCTTCATCTCTCACATTCTCCCAGTGCCTCCACACCCCCATGGCATCAGGACACACTGCCCAAATGTCTCTAACAACCTTGGAGCCTCACAGGTAGCTGTGAAAGTAGTAGCCTTGGTGTTAACCTGCCCTGACCCTAACATTCCCAGAGAGTCATATCCAACAGCAATTGCTGGAAATATAAGATGGCTATCAAAATTTTACAAAGGCATCAGTGTAAAATAGATAATGAAACTATAAGGCTTGTCTTGTAATAGTGTATACATTTTGCAAATTGATCATCAGGGTAGACATTAAAACAAAGACAACTTGTGAGTATATTTTCCTGGGAAAGATCATCCAGCATGAAAGGTAGCAGGAATTGATGACTTGGAACGATTCCCTTTATCAACAAATACTGGAGAGGTGCCCAATAAATATTTGTGGGATGAATTGATAAAATTCATATAATTTATGGCATGCACCTGTGTTTTGTCACACAAGTGCACACACTCCAACAATGCTGCATCTGCGTCTACAAAGGTGGACATTTTTACATGTCTCCAAGCTGCTCTGAAAGTTAAGACAGAAAATGCAAGAGAATATGCAAGGGTAGAAGAGCGAACGTCCAGAACATGTCTAGGGAGAAAGACAAGTATAAAATAAAGTGGTGCTCATTGAGCGATGATGAAACTCGACTTCCTTCCAATAAAATTAATGATAATGAACTTCTGATCCTGAGAACTGGGCTGCTTGCATCCAATGAAAGGACTCAAGGGGTGGGAATCTCAAATGTCAGCAAAGTTAACTACAAAGAAGGACCTTAAGTGGATCAATCAGAGTTGAACTACTAGATAGAAGGATTAAGTGGCTAATAAAAGGCATGTTCCACTGACCTCTAACATAAGAGGGAGGAGATAATGAGATAAGTAAAGCTGGTGAGGATAATAAGACTGCAATTATGGCCAAGTTCAAACTACTGAGTGTACATTAGAGAGCCCTCCAGACTGCTGGAGAGAGGAAATCCCAGCCTCCGGAAGTGAATGCTGCCTTTGACACTGGAGATGCAGCCAGCTGCAGCTGCCTTTGACCAACGTGCAAAGAAAGCTATCACCATGGATGTTTCCTATGACTAGAGCGGGGCTGGTGGGTCACCGTGCTGAAGAGAGAAGGCTGAGGAAAGTGAAGCCCCATAACCAGGAAATCTTACAGAAGTCAGTCATATTCCTTATTTAAAAAAAACTGTTTTGACCACTGAACAGGGTATGTTCTGAGCTTCTGCTCTGCACAGGGATGTAATGAAGCAAAGGCACTCTGAGATGCATGAGAAAACACACACACTCACACAGGGTGCATTCTGCAAATTTATTTTGTCAAAATATAGCAAATGTGCAAGTTTATTCTTCCTCAATATGGGAATTCAGAATCTGATCATGAAGCACCAGAAACAAACAAATAAATAAATGCATTAAAGGAAGGGCATGTGGTAAGGGAGGAGCTTGCAGTCTCTCTCGCTCACTCGCTTTCTCTCTATATCTGGAATATTTGGTTTTTCTACAGAATGCTTTATGTAATTGTTCACTTAATCTCTTGGGTGAAGTAAACGTATGGCAGCTTTACTACACTATTGATTCAAATTATTACTGTAATGACAGAGCTATCCAGGGAGTTGTCACTGGGTTTCATGAGACATCCTGACGGCTGTCCTGTGCTTTATTAAGGAATGCTCTGCAAAGGAAACCCCTCTCCCTGCAGGCCCTGAGCCAGACTCCCTGACAGAAAACAGGACGCCCTGGACTCAGCCCCCTAATGGCCACAGGGGTGCATGATCTTGTATTTCATGATCTGCAGAACCGAAGACACAATTGGATGTTCCCAAAGACAGGCAAGAACATGGCTCATAGGACAGAGCCCCTGCAGAAAATGAGACAAGCACCATCAGGTCCTGAAAAGAATTGAGGAACTGAGGAGATAGCACAACTTCGCAAGCATGAGGACTTATGTTGGATTCCCAGAATCCACATTAAAATACTGGGCATATTGACACATGGTTTAATCCTGGCATTGGGGAGGCAGAGGCGGGAGGATCGCTGGAGTTTGTTCTCCACTATTCTAGTCCAACTGCTGAGCCAATTACAGACCTTGTCTCAAAATAATGGACTACCCCTGAGGAACAATATAAAAAGCTGTCCTCTGGTCATCACACACATACGCATGCCTGTGCATTTGCGTGCACACCCACACACACGTGTGCACACATAAAATTTTAAAATCAGAGTGTGAGGAAGGGGTTGTTTACAGTAGAGAGAGAGAGAGAGAGAGAGAGAGAGAGAGAGAGAGAGAGAGAGAGAGCGCATCAGGTAAGGGTAATGAACTCCTGGAGAAGGAAACTACGCAATGGGGGCATAAATGAAGAAACATACTTTTCTCCCCTCTCACTTTCTGATACCAGTCAATGCCTCACTAATAGTTATAACCTATAAGGAAGCCATGGGATCTCCCAAGGGTCAGCTCCCTGGGACTCTGGCAATGTGATAATAGGGTGAACTGTAGGGTGGATCAAACAGCAATGAGTGGGCTCTGTGTCAAGAAGTAAGGCTCTCCCAGAACCCAATCACAGCATTGCATGCATGTTCCACACATGTCCTGAGGCTAACTTGAAGGAGAGAGAAGAACCTTCTCATGGGGTAGAGAAAATTTGTCAGGGACCCCTGACTTCTTCATGCAGAGCTATGGTCCAGTCCTGGACCAGCTGTGCTCTGTGCCACTTTGGGAAAGCCTCAAATCTCCCGAAGTTTCAGTCTGCACTTCTAGAAAAGTAGCATCATAGAGAGTTATTTTGAAATTGGATCTTGCTTGAAAAGAATTTAGCCCATGTCCTGTTTTTTGGTAAATGCTCTACCGTGGCGGTTCATGTAAACTGGGGAACCACACAGTTCCACTAAGTACAATGAAGGTGCTGGCAGAGCCAGCAGAGATAATTATAAAGGCCAGGGGCATCTGGTAGAATGCAGGTGCAGTGAGTGGACCACCTTCCCAAGGAGAGCTCGGGCAGGACCCTGGACATGGTTCCTTCTTGTCTATTTTTTTCTGTACACTTCATCCTTTCCCAGTACCGGCTCTCTCTGCTGTCCTGGCCATACTGCGACCACTTGATCCCCCAACATCACTCCCTGTCTGACTATCAGATCCATTTACAAATTCCTGGGAGACAGTTGATGTCTTCATTAGGGTCAGTAGTTCTCCTTGGCTTTGTCACCATCAGTCCCCTGGCTCAAGTCTATCTGCAGGTAGATCCACCTTTCACCCCTTGCTATCTGTGCCCTGGTTTGTGAGAACTACATCTGTATACTTCCATGACTGTGGCTCCTGCTTAGGTTTGGACAATGGGATGCCCAGCAGGACACCAGAGAAGATGAAGAGGATGGTGTGAGGACTACAGGGGTCAGTAAGGGAAAGGAAGGCAGTGTAACTGCTCAAGAACACAGTGACATCCAAGGAGTTTTTCTCTGAAGACTTCCAGGTGTGTAACCATTGTTCATCCCTCAGGACCAGGGGTTGTTGACATTCTGGCTGTTACAGGCCCTCAGACACCCAGAGTTACACTGTGCTGTGCAGCAGGACACTTCTTTGCTGACTAGGAAAGGTGCACACCTCCCCTGTGTAGCTGGACAGGTCTTTGCTGACCAGGAGAGGTGCACACCTTCCCTGTGCAGCAGAACATGGGAGGTTCTTTGCTGCCTAGGAAAGGTGGACACTTCATCCCTGTGCAGCAGGACATGCAGAATTATCATCTCTTACATGAAAACGTTATAGGGGGAGTAATCAGGGTTGCCTGGAGCTTCCATTTCTGGCCTCTACTGCTGCTTTAGCTGATCATAACCCCACCCCCATTCTCCTTTCCACATGTAACATCCACTCCTGTCAGTTATTAAGAAAACTCACCAGCCTGCTTCCAAGATTATAAACCTATCTGTTTACAATGCCCCCCAAATTGCCGAGGGCACAGGCTACAGAATGCACTCCTACCCCCTCCCTTTGCTCTGAGATAACGGGTTTGCCACAAAGAAGTGATGTGACTCTGCCAGAACTGAGGTTAAACATGCACATTCTTGATGACAAAATACCTCCTTCCATATATCAGGGGTCAGTTTTCTAAAATTAAAAGCAAACATGTAGTGGAATCATTTTCCTGACCTAGAGAAGGATTAGAAGAGGAAAATGAAAAGTGAAGAATAGAGGGATTAGTTTACCAAGCCAATAATTATCTATTTTTTCTCAGCTTGTTTAAATATTTATGTCTCTGGCATGAGGTCTCATGCTCCAAGGGCAATGTTTCCATCCACTTGATCCCATAACAGAACTGGTAAGTGACATGTTACCATGGAAACAATGATGACACCTTCCAATGTCCATTTGGTAACTTTGGTAAGTATAAGGGGGTTGGAGCTTGCTGTTAAATCTAGTTCTGTCTCTGAATAGCATGTGGCCTTGGGCATATTGGTGTACCTCTCTGAGTCTTGTCTCTCATCTGAAAATTGGGTTTGATAATAACAGCTCTTTCTGAATTTCTGTAAGCATCAAATGAGAACCTGTGGGTAAAGTGGCTGGTGTTTTTCCTCACATGTATGTGCTTGGCAAATGTCAGATGTTTTGGCATGATATTTTAGGAAGTCAGACCATAGTAAGGGCTAGGCCCCAGAGGCATTAGGAAAAGAGAATAAAAACATCACATCCATTACAAAACTCTCTAAGAAGCTGGGCACAGCAGCTAATTCCTATAATCCTAGCACTCAAGAGACTGTGGAGAGAGGATTGCTCCAAATTTGAGGTCATCCACATTAGATAGTGAGCTCAAGGTCAGTCTGGACTACAAAGTGAGACTCTGTCTCAAAAAAAAAAAAAAAGCTAGAGAGATAGCTCAGTCAAGTACAGTGCTACAGTGCTGGCCCTGCAAACATATGGACCACAGTTTCATCCCTAGAAACCACTAAAAATGCTGGGTATTATGGTGCATGTTTGTAAACCCAGTATTGGAAAGGCAAAGACCAGCAGAACCCTGGAACTCACTGGCAAATCTAGCCTAAACAGTGCACTCTAGGCCAATGAGAGATACTATCTTGAAAAAAAGTGTGGAAGGTGTTCTTGACATCTGAGGTTGTTCTCCTCTTCACACACACACACATGGAGGGAGGGAGGGGAGACAGAAGGAGGGAGGGAGAGTGTGTGTGTGTGTGTGTGTGTGTGAGAGAGAGAAAGAGAGAGAGAGAGAGAGAGAGAAATAAGCAAAACCAGGCAAACCACAATGATGAAATATCCATGTAAGGACCCAGAGACGAAGGCAATGCTCTGTGGGCTTCCTGGATGTTGTATCCATGGCTTGCTGACTGCCTTGAGGCACAATTGGGTTGGTGCTCCTTGCTACTGTGACTCCAGGAAGCCTCACCCCCATGGGTGTATAACCAAGGCCACCTGTGCCCCATGGAGAAAGCTCAGGAGTCCTATCATCGGAGACACCTGCTGTGGGGAGCATTCACAGGGAGCCATCTCCACAGCTGGGCCCAGCTTCCTCTGTGATTCAGCACTCTCACCAGTGGCTTGGCTCCACAGAAGCTCACTGGCTCTGCAGAAGCTCCGATCTGGAATATTGGCCTCGATACCACCGTGTTCCCACAGCAGAGCCCTTCTCTAGCCAAGATGGCAGCTGTCAAGTCCACCCGGGTCCCAGCTGCATAACGCTACATCTCCAAATGATGATTGTGTAGAAAAGTAAAATCTGCTTATTAAATATGAGCTTGTAACTTTCAATTAAGCACCACTGGAAAATGCCATAGAGTATTTAGGCAGCTGGCACCAAAGGCAGACGCTGGGTTTGAACCCAAGCTCAACCAGGCAGTGCACTAACCTCTGAAGTTCAGGCTCTTCATGTAAAACGAAGGTGGGGTAGGGGAGTGATGGGAGACCTTACCCACAGAGAAAAGACATTGACACTGGACACTTTTACCAAGCTGATAACCCTAATTATTCTCTTCTCTATTTGCCACTGTGCTGCATATGTGATAAGTCACAGAAGAAAACATCCTAAGATATCTGAATATGAACAGTGACCTCCTACTAGTTAGAACAGGAGATTAACTGATCTAGGGTTGATACAATGAAAGTTAAGAGAAGCAAGCACAGTTGGAGATACTTCTGAAATAGGTTTCACAGGACTTTGTGACCTTGTGTTTCTAGTCTCTGCTCTTCCATGGAGAGTAACTACATTCCATGGGAGAATGGAGAGGTGGGTGTATGAACAAAGACAGTGAATTAAAAATATAATTTAGGGACTCTGGACACAAAATGTATACTTAGTTGTTCAGAATTCATTGTTCAATAAACATCATAAAATGTTCACGAATCATTAGTCATCAGAGAAATGCAAAGCCCCAGCACACTGAGATGCTAAAGTGGCCAAGATTAAAAGGACTGACAATTCCAAATGAATTAATTACTTTACTTGTTGCTTTAACAAAATATCTGACAAGAAGCTACTGAAAGTAGGAATGGTTTATTTGGTCTCAGTATTTGAGAGTATAAAGTCCATCATGGCAGGGAGGGAAGGGTGGTGGGAACAGCTCTCAGCTAAAGCAACAGGAGGGGGAGGCAGCTAATCCCCATGGTTTGTACAGTTAGGAAGCAGAGAGAGATGAATGCTGGTACTCAGTTCATGTTTTCCTCTTTCTGTTTTTACCCTTCCCCTTCTTCCCCTTCTCCTCCTCTTCTTCTTCTTCTTCCTCCTCTTCTTCCTCCTCCTCTTCCTCTTCTTTTTCCTCCTCCTTTTCCTCTTCCTCTTTCTCCTCCTCCTCTTCCTCCTTCTTCCTCTGCTATATGGGACCTCAGCCCATGGGGTGGTGCTGCCTACATTCATGACTCTTCCCTCCTCAGTTAAACCTTCCTAGAAATGCACTCAAAGACATGCCTAGAGTCATGTCTCCTGGAAACAAAGTCAAACTGACAGTGAAAATGAACCATCACACCAAGTATGAGGATGGCGTGGAAGAGCCTGACTCTCACTCACTGAGGAGAGAGTGTGAACTCCTATGACTTGGAGGAAACATTGGCTGGTTCTTACTAATGCTAATTCATTCACAGCTCAAATGAGTGCTTAGTCCACAAAATTACATGTATGAGGCTAGAAACATGGCTCACTGGGTAAAGTGCATGTCATACAAGCACAAGGATCTGAATTTCAATCCCTAATACCACCTAAATTGTCAAGCATAGTGGTGTGTGCCTATAATCTCAGCACTGGGGAGACAAAGACAAGAGGATGCCTGGGACCTGCTGGGTGAGTGCTGGGTTCAGTGAGAGAGCTGGTCTCTTAAAAATAAGGCAAAGACGCAGTAAAGAAAGGCCCCTGATGTCAACCTCTGGCCTCCATATGCATGTGCACATGTACTAACACACGTGAACATGTGTACACACATGCATGCACACCATACACATCCACATGCAAAAGATACATGCATGGGAATACTTAAGGCAATATTATCACAAAACCAAAGATAAAAGTAGGATGAATAAATTACAATGCACTCACACTACTGTCTAAAGTTATAACCTAATAGTGCAGAGCAAGGAAAAAATAGAAAAACAATTTAATATTGTAGATAATATATTAAATAAAAAATCTAGATATACACATAAAAAGTTCTGAATGATGATATTTATATGAAGCGCAAGTACAAGCAAAACTAATCAGCAAAAACAATCCAAAACCATTGAGTTCCACAGTGAAAATTTACACATTCACTTTGTGAAGGTTATACCTCAATAAAACAGCAAATTAAATAAAAGAACACAGAGCTAAAGTCTTGGAAACAGCGCACATGAGAGAAGCCGACAATTGTGGAAAGCACTGGGACCCTAGTGAACATTTTGCATTCAAAATCGGCTGTTGGCTCTAACGCTGGTTAAGGTCACTCTTGGAATTAATATAGCTCTGGTATTTATCAGCCCCATTCCCAGTGAAATTTGTGGTGAGCATCCAGAGGGAGCTAAATGGTAAGGAGGAGAGAGGGGAAGGTGTGCCCTGTAAAATGTCTCATGAAACTGGACAGCTAGGAGCAGCCCGATCAACCACAGGACTCCCGTAAGAGGCTCTGGGGCCCTTAGCACCATGAGGTTCAGTAGAGCCCAGGGGCTTAGACTTCCCAGCAAGAGCTGAAGATGGCCTGCCAGCCAGGGGGAGGACGGTGGTGTGAATTCTTGTTCCTCATAGATTCCATTGAACTCTTTTTCCTCGGAAGCCATGCTGTTCTAAGGAGCTAACCAGCCACCATCAGATGCAGTGGTTCTTTCTAGCTCTTTTAATTCCCAGATCTGTGATGCTGTCGCTCCTGCACCTTCACTAGCATTTAGCATTGAACACGGGGGACACAACAAATAAGATGAAGCCCTGTCCACCTACAACTTGGCTCCTAAGTGAGGGAAACTGCTCAGACTCTTTAGTGGTGAGGGAAAAAGGATCATGTGGGAGTGACAGTTTTGGATAGGGTGGTCAGGGCAGGCCTGTCCTTCAAGGAGCTCATATTGAAATTAAAGCCTGAATAATGGGAATAAAGTTTTTATCTAGAGATGAGGGAGTTTGGAACAGAGAAAAATAAGTTCTGAGTTGAGTATGCAGCACTCTGGCTGGCTTCCACCCAGTGCCAGAGCCCTGTGGAACACAGGCTTAGATGCACCTAGCCCTACTCCATCAGGAGGCTAGAATGCAAGCCGCAATTTTCCAGCAGCAGACAGCAGAATTGGGGGATTAAACAACCAGGGAGTAAAAACTCCACATGGGAACCGGGAAACCTATTGCATTTAGAATGCATTGGCTCGGAAAGTGGCATATACAACTAGATATCCAAGGGGAAATAAGCAAGGAAGCAGCAATTATGGTGGAGTCCCCAGGCAGCTCCACATGAGCCAATGCAGGAGAAAATCTTGCCCCATAACCCTCTCCTTCCCCATGCCTGTGAGCACACTGGGCTTACACTACCTCTTAGGAATTACATGTGGATTACCGTTGTTGGTATACCTGCTGCTCTCTCCACACTAATTGACCAGTAGCAGAGGCTATGCCCAGCTGGTCTAGCTGACCACAGCACCAAGTTTATTAGCTGCCACTTTGTGCACACTCTAGAGGTTGGCAAATGAATGTGTGCACATGCGCATGGTCACATCCAGCAGCTGACACTTCCTGAACACCACTAACCTGAGGCCCTTCCTTCAGATGCTGAGGACAGGAAGTAAGCAGAGCAGACCTCACAGACACCAGCTTCTAGCAGGGAGCAGCACCCGACAGACAACAAAGTAAGCACAAGGATTCTAGGGTGGTTCCTGTGTGAGAGAAGCAGGCGAGGAGAACAGAGGGTTAACAGTAGTCCTGGTGTAGGACCATGACAACCATGTTTGAACCTGACCTTGACTGACTCTCAGGTTGCTGAAGAGCCACTATTTGCTCTAAACAGAAGTTGACATGACCTGACATATTTGTAAAAATCAGGAAAACTCAGCCTGGCTTCAGAACTAGAGACCAAAATGTCCACTCTGCCCAGTAATGTGTACCAAACACCAGGAACCCAACTAGGGGGCAAGGATAAAGCAGATGCTAGAAGGTCTGCAAAGAATAACAACGGGCAATGCTGCTTCCGTGGAACCAGCTGCAGACTTCACGGGCACAGTAGCACTGTGTGGCTTGCATCCTTGCTCGCTGTTGAAGACAGACATTTCTGAGGGTTTCAGCCCAGCAAGTGAGCACTGCCAGGACAGACTTAGCAGGGTTGGTGGACAAATGGCTCTGCAAGATCCCTTCTCACAGCCAGGCTCATGAGGTAGGAGTCAAAGATAACAGGGTGTCAGCTCATGTATCCACAGTGGCCCTTGTCATCCCATCCACAAGCTCATGACCCTTCCTTCTTGTTTTCTGTCCCTTTGACACCTGTCCTTCTCTGTTCCCAAGATCCCTAATTCAATTGCAACGAGAAAGCTCCACAAAGACCATAGAAGGTGACATATACATGGGCTCTAGGGGTATACATGTTGTCCTCTGTGAGTACCATTATTCAGATGACCACAGTAGCCAATAGATTCCCTTCTATGTTATACTTTAGGTTGAAAGTCTTCCACTTGCAAGGAAAACAGCCCATAATAGGCATTCCTGAGTCCATAACATCATCTTCCCTCTGGGGAACAGACAAACCCTAATATTCAGTTTATCCAACCAGACTTACTATTTCTTTGTATCCCTTTGGTATTTTTAATTTCACCTGACAGTATAGAGGAGAGGTTGGGAATACAGATTTTGAATTCAGACAGCTTGGGTCTACATCCTGACCTTTCCACTGACTACTTAAGCTTTTTAAGTTACAATTCTCTTGATCTGTCAGGTGGAGATAATAGAAGCACCTGCCTGAGCTGCGACGGTAAAAACTAAGTGAGGTAATGAATGCACTCTGTGTACACCACAAGGTCAGTGCTCAATAAACAATGTTCTTTCCACCAGGCTGGCAGACATGGTTCCTTCCATCTGACATTGCACCAGTTTTTCATATAATATGTCCTGGAAAACCACTGCATTTTATTTTGCTCCTTCCTATAGAAATGAGCACATATTCAGAGAATGAACTGCACCTGGTCTTCACACTGACACCTGTATTTTAAAGGTGTGGTTGATATCCACTTCCACAGAATGGAGAGCCAATCCAGATATTTGCAAGGTGACCAGGCCTTCTTTCCCTTATTCTCCTTTTGCCATTGATATCTTTCACTGTCTCCAGAGCGCAGCACCTGCCAGGTCAGTGGTCTTGAGCCCCTTTAGACAAAGGGACTTCTTCATAGCTCTGTATTCTGTGCTTTCTGCAGCTTATCTAGTAAACATATTGTTTTTTGTGTGTGTGTTCATACCAGGCTGTGATTACTCCTGAATTCCATCAAATTTCACTTGCTACTTAAAGATCTGCTTTCACTGCAGAAATGATTTTAGCCTGGCATTCTCAGAGCATGGCATTTGTAAGCAGATGCCACCCTGGAAAGAGTGAGGAGAGGTTTTTCAAAGTTGGCGGTCTGTGCCTCAACACCTAACAGGAAACAACAGGCAGTGACCAGGTAGAAGAGCTCAAGCTTGGTGGACCACAGCTGCCCAGGGGCAGTCATCTGTGACAAGTGACAGTCTACACTGTATATTTCATTATTTCACATTCAGATGCAAGTTAACCTGAAGAGACATGGAAGCAATTTCCTACAAGCAGGTAAATTGATGCTGAGCATCTACCTACTAGACACAGGTCCACCAACTCCCGGTGAGGAAATTATTCGACAGTTGTCCCTTCAAATTTAAAGGTATACATTTTCGAATTCTTTCATGTAATTGATTGAGATATGACAGGAAAGATATTTTCACTTCCACTCACCCACCTAGTAAAGCCACATTACCAAAGGAGAAGGCAGATGTGTCTTTATTTACTGGGAAACACCAGGCCCCTACACACTTCAGGATGACAACTTCAGAGGAACGGTAGTTGCCAGAAACCACAAACTCTAGCTGATGTGATGTAAGGAGACACCTACTAGGAATCTTTCTTTTTTCTTCCTTTTCTTACATACACATGTGTGTATCTATACATATCTATATCTAGATCTAAATATCTAGATATCTACATACACACATGCTTGTATGTGTGTGCATGGGAGCACATGCATATGTGTACACATACATGTGGAGGCCAGAGGTTGACATCATGTGCCATCCTCAATACTCCGTCTTATTCTTTGAGACAGGATCTCTCAATGAAATTGAGCTCAACAATTCCACTAGACTAGCTGGCCAGCCAGGCCCAGGGATCCACCTATCTCCACCTCCCCAGTGATAGGATTGTGTGCATGGGCTTCCTAGATTGGGGAGGGGCCCTAGGGATCTAGCAAGAACTTTAATACTGTGTCGTGTCTTCATCTCTATTTTGTTTTGATTTTCATTCTGTTTTGATTGAGCCAAACTTTTTCCTCCCACAAGCGATCTATTCAATGCACTCCTGAGTTCTCTTCCCCCACATACTGTCAAAATTGAGTTGCTCCCTCCCTTCTCTCTATCTGTACCATGCAGCAAGAGGGATTGAGCAAAATGCCTGAGCATTGTGCATAAGTATATGCAGAAGGAAGGATGGAAGGAAGGAAGAAATAAAGGGAAGGAAGGAGAAGGGAAGGAAGGAGGAAAGGAAGAAAAATCCTAGACTTTTCATCTTTGGAGTGTGAAGAAAGTCCTTGTATGCCACTGATTTAAGGAGAGAGGCTGGAGAGAGACATAGCATCAACAGCCGAATCCCCGTGGACATTGCTAATTAAAAATGGCACCTTAGTTGAAGTTTGCACTTATAGCTTTTAATAGGTGACATTTTAACCGTGATTTTGCATCTGACAAAGAAATTAGAAATCTGAACATAAAGTTGTCAAAGAAAACTTTAAAAGTACTGCATGGTGGTCACTGGGTTGGAAACCGTAGTTAATCTAAGATCTAACATGTTACAGCATCTCTAGGCATAAAAGGTAAATCTACAGTGAGTGTTACATATGCCAGTGATGCCTAAAAATGAAAAATCTAAAACTCTTAAATAAGCATCAGCCCCCAAGCAAGGCAGTGTGAGAATATAGCTAGAAATCAGATGGTCTACACAAAGAACCCTTCTACATACATGGACAGAGGCTGTCAGGTACAGTCGTGGGTCACCCAGCAAGAAACAGGACTGGGGTCTGGATCTCAGAATACCTCACTAAGTAGAATTCATTCTCGCTTGATGATCTTCTTAGCTTTTGAGGGATGACCCCTCCATCTTTTTTTAAGGTAACAACTACTTATAGTCTTATTTTTTATATCTTCATTATGAATAAGTATAAACATTGTATGAGTAAATCTTATGAATGTGTCCCCGTTTCCCTCTTCTCTGTCCCCTACCCACTGGGGTCCTTCCTCAGTGCACATACTGGATCTGTCCAGAGGTTAGGGGGCTATGAACTGTACCAGAGGTAGCCAGTTTTTCTTTCTTTTTTTCTTCCCCCTTGTGTATTGTTGCTGACAAAAGCTGACTTTCTCAGTACAACAAGATTAGCTGCTTTGCTCAGATGTGGAATCCCATTACTAAGCCTCATGGGACTTGTTATAAAAACACAATGTCAATGTATTAACATGAAATGATAAATGACTGACATAGGCACTTACCCAACACAATCCAAAAGCAGAAATCCAGAGACTCTTAAGACCTCAACAGTGAAGCAGACCTAAGACTCACCTACCATCACTTAGAGATCTGAGCGGAAGAGGGGGCAGAAAGATTGTAAGAGCCATGGTGGGGGAGAAAAAACTGGCTACCTCTCATACAATCCATAAACCCCTCTTCCATGGACTGGTCCAGCAAGCCCATGTAGGAGGGGCCCCAGCAGGATGGGGACAGAGGGAGGAGGGAAATGAGGATACATCATAAAACTTGCTCATACAATGTATCTAATTATCTAATTATTGACAATAAATATGAAAAAAGAAAATTTCTCCTACCAGGCATGGTGGCGCATGCCTTTAGTCCCAGTTCTTGAGAGGCAGAGGGAGGAGGATCGCCTGAGACTATATAGTGAATTCTAGGTCAGCCTGAGCTAAAGTGAGACCCTACCTCACAAAACCAAAAACAAACAAACAAAAAAAGTTTTCCCAATTCCCTGCCTAGAGCCCAACTTACATAGGAGACCACAAAGTTCAAGGTATAAGTTCAATCATAAGATATGGGATGCTCTGTTGGAGCATCACATGAGACAAACCCATACAGCCACTGTACTCAACATGGCCTTGCCAATGGGCCAAAGTCGCTGACCACTTCTTTCATTATTTCCATGTAGGATACCATGGCCAATGAGACAGAGTCCCCAAAGGCACCAAGGAATGCCTCTTTCCCCTGAGCTTAGTCCAAATGGACACTGTCAAAAGGTTCCCCCAGGATTCTCCTTTATTTCTGCTTTCATAAACAAATTTGAATGCTTTTTGAACCACATGTGCTTTTTTAAAAAATTCTAATTAGATACATTTATTCATCTCAACAGATTGTTGTGGTGTCTGTCAGCCTGGAAGCCAGGTACACTTCTCCAGTTGTTGAGACTCACGATGTATTGATTTTAGGGATTTACTCTCACCGTGTAATCTCATTCCCCTGGTCTCCAGCCTCTGATAATGTCACACAAAAGACAACAGAGAAATTTTTATTTTATAACTTCACACATTAAGCCATGAGTTCCTCACTGGGTCAGCACAATAACAAACCACACACACACACACAAATATAGCAGGAAGGCAGGCAGATTTTTTTTCTGAAGGTAGAACATGCAATTTTTGAAATATGACATTGAAAGTCATTAAAAAGAGGGGAGGCCTGCTAGCCAGGAGGGTAGCTGGTGGAAAAGCACTCAGGATGGAGAGATGGATCAGTGGGTAAAGCATGAGAATATGAGTTCAGAATCCCAAAATGCATGTAAGTGCCAGGCAGGTGTGGGGACCCGCCTGTAATCCAGCGCTTAGAAAGTGGAGGGACAAGCTATAAAGTGGACAGTAACTGAGAAAGACATCCGACACCAGCTCTGGCTTCCACATGCAGTGCAAACATGCACACACACACACACACACACACACACACACACACACACACACACACAATGACACCTATGCAAAAAAGAAGTAAATGAAGCAGGTCACTGTTTTCCAAAGAAGGAAGTGAGATGAAGAAACCTTAGTGCATAAACATAACAAAAAACAAGCATGGTACTAGCAAGGTGAGCGAGAGGAAGGGCCTCACCTGCACGCAGGTGTGGACAAAGCACTGTGGTCGGATTTTGTTTCAGGACTAGAGAAGCACAAGAAGAGTTCTGAAGTATCTGTTCATTCCTTCAGTAGGTCCTTGCTTAGGGCCTACACATGACCCACACTGGCCTGTCTCTAGAACATACACTGCACAACATACGGTTCAGAAGAAAAGCAGAGGCATGAGCCAGGCAATATGGAAGCCAGACTGCAGCTGTCTACCCTCTAAAATTAGCTTAGGTCAGTGGTATGATGTCTTCCACATTTGCCTATTTATAATGCTCAAGAAGTATTTGCTGGGTCTGGGGAGATGGCTCAGTGTGTATGAGCGTTTACTGTAGGAGTGTGAGGACCTGAGTTCAATCCCCAGCACCCATGGGAAAAGCATGTGTGCCTGTGCATGTCTATAACCCCAGCAGTGAGGGATGTGGAGTAGAGACAGAGGATTGCTGGGACTTGTTCCAGTTCAATGAGAGATCCAATCTCAAGGAGTAATAGAAGATGACACTGGAAATCCTTTCTGGCATCTGCATATACCATATGCACACACATACCTACACATATGGCATATAGACAATGGCAAAAAGATATTTATCCTTTTCATTCTATAGCTGATAAAATAGAGAGAGGTTTAAGACATTTCCAGAAACAGGTAGACAGTATGTGATGGATTTAGAATTTGTGACAGATTATGTCTTCCAAACATTAGCCATAGTGATACATCCTATGCCACAAACTCTTTTGAGTAAAAAACTCTTTTGGTCTTAGAATCCTTCCATCAATCAGTGAGTGGGGAGTCTTTCCCTGAACCAGGTTTATCTTTGCCTTTGGTAGGTGGGATGGTATATGATGCCAAAGATAGTCAAAGAACAAATGGCATCCACCTTCTGAATACCTTGCTTTGGGGACTCAGCCATCTTGCCATGAGGAAGCCCTAGTTGGCCATGAAAATGACTGTCACGTGTAGGATAATCCTGGACATCCAGACACCTCCAGTCTTCAAGCCTTCCTTCCTTGCTGAGGCCCCAGATATCACGAAGCAGCAGAGGCTCGTCCTTGCTCAGACAGTCTTAGATTCCTGATCCTCAGGAAATACGAATGGTGTTTATTTATCACTTTTTCTGTGCTATTTGGAGCACAGCCAGAGTATCTAGGAGGGAACCCAAGCCTGTTTCCTCAGTCTTGCCAAAGAGCTCTAGGCATAACAGATAGGCAAGATGCTACAGCAAGGAGGAGCAAGTACTTAAGACCCGGATTTGTCTCTTGAACTGGGGAAAATTCTTAATCTTCCTACCCTTCACTTCCACATCTGTAAAATAGAGACAGTACTGATAAGTCATGAGGTTAATTCACTTGGCACATGTTGAGGGCTTAACCAATGGTCTAGCCCATAAAATAGTCTTAAAAGTCTATAATGAGACCTATATTGCCTGATCTTCGATGCTAAGCAAGGTCGGGTTGGCCAGTGCTTGGATGGGAGAAGTGGTCTTGAAAGTTAGTTACTGTTCTCTTCAAGGTTCCTTTTAACCAAGACTTTATACAACTTGTATATGATTGATCAACCTCACTGAGAAGCATCCCAGTTATTCCCCAACTGGTGGGAATACTTAGAACCCTTTAGGAATTGTGTGTACATGTGTATGTGATTTTCTTTGGGGCTAGTCTGTCGGGCATATTGGAAAATTGGGATTGTCATTGTATAAGCACACACTATTTTGACCAAACCAATGTGTTATTTCTGAAAATAAAGCTCATTATTTCATAAGCACATATTTTTACTCCTCTTTGATAATCTACCATATTGAGCAAACTACTCAAAAATAAAACTTAGTTTTATATTATGAAATAACACAAAAAAATCCTAACCACCAAGGAATAAATTAATAAACTTAACTGCGCTAAAATTAGGAATTTTTATTCATTGACAGACATACTTAATATAGTAGAAAATCAAGTCACAAATTGGCAGAAGGTATTTGTGACACACATAAGAAAGAGAAGACTTGCTCAGAATATATATGAAATCAATTAACTTAATAAGAAAAGGGCAGGCAACTAATAAAGAAATGGGAAGTAGACATGAACAAACACTTTAGAAAAGAGGATGTCCACATAGCCCATAAAATATGAAAATTGTGCTCAATCCATTGTCCTCAGGAAATGCAAATACAACCATGAAAAGATGCCAGTGTACACAGACCAGAACAGAAACTTAAAAGACTGGCAAAGCTGTATGATGAGGCTGTCCAAAGGGGGAAGCCGGCACAGATAGCAGGAGCTGGTCATGGTATTCTGCTGATCACATTTTCCCACTGCACTAGACAGAACAAAGGCTTTTCAGAAATCACATGTGAACACAGACAAAATGTTCAAGCCACAAACAAAGATTAATGCCCCTAAAGCTCATCTATGACGGATGTAACAGCCCCGCTTCCTGTCTCACTCTTGGTACCCTAACTGCAATGACAAGAGGGGCCTCCATCATGTGCTCCAATTTCCATGAGTCCCTCCACCATGCCTTCCTTACCTTGATGAACTAATACTCCCTCGCTTCTGTCAGGCACTGTGGTCACAGTAAATACACAGCCCTCATATAAGCCTAATGTGTTGGCTTTCATGTATGAATGAGGCTTCTCTACAAATTCCAGGTTAGCCTCACTCCATTCTTTCTGCCTTCTGAGCAAATAGGCTTCCTGGGTAAGTACAGGCAACCTCAAACCCTCTCCCAAATCATCTCATAATTTTATCTAACACCCTCTTCCTGAGGCACCTTACAATACCCATGGTGTGTACTCATTTGATATAATAAGTCAACTGACCTAATTCCATTCAACTTTACCTGCATTCTTGGTGGTCTTTGCTGCAGAGCACTGACAATGTGAATTGTTCTCACCACTTTGAAAACGGTTTGGCTGTATTTACAAAGTTGAAAGCAGGCATGCCTAGTGGCTCAACACTTCTTTTTTTTTTTTTTTTTAATTTATTGTCCATAATGAGTTACAACATTTAGTGGGCAAACAATGAGTTGTTATCCCCAATTCCCCACTGCCCTCCCCTCCCCCCTCCACTGGATAACCTCCTCCATGGTTCGTCTGGATCAGTCCTTGTGACAGGGGACCATGGATAGCCTAGTATTCAGCCAGGTTCTCCTGGCCA
>PVHP010003644.1:0-31495 GCA_004024765.1 Zapus hudsonius
GGAAGAATAGTTTTGGTCCCTTATTTCAGAACTTACAGTTCATGGTTAACTGGCTTTATGGATTTTAGGCCACTGGAAAGAGAGAGGTGTCACAGAGGAAAAGCAGGGAAGAGGGAAGCTGTTCATCCCGTGGTGGCCTGGAAGCCAGTGGACGGCAGGAAACAGCAAGACCAGAGGCTTCTCATGACTACTTTGTTGAGGTAAGTCCTGCCTTCCTCTGCTCTGCCACCTTCTGATCAAAAGGATCAAACCGCTGTTAGGTCAGAGCCTTCAGAGTTGGTCTGTGAAAAAGTCCTTAAGGACATATCCAGAGGTATGCTTTATGAATGTAAGCATTTCTCAATATGACGAAGCTGACAATCAAGATGACTCAGCCATATCACTAAGCCTTCTGTAGAGATAAAAAGACAGAGTCTAAGACTTGGAGAATATTCCAGATGGCCATGATCTGGCTTAAAAGAGTAAGCCTCCAGTTGGCACGGCATGCGACCACAGAGGCAAGCAGTAAATGTCATCCCTCGGGAAGTCCTTAGATGACTATAAAAATTCCAGTGTATCTCGGCTTCTGTCTGCTACCAAGCCAGGTGTGAGATATTACTGTAGCGCTGGAGGGTTCTCTATGGCTTTTTACTTGGGGAGAATACAGGAAACCATGATCATAGCATCCCCAGGTCATACCAGGCTCAGGGCTTAGAGCTGATGCCCAGCACACAGTGCTGAAGTGTTCCTGTAGAAGAAACAGCCACACTAATTCTTCGGAGTCAATTTATCCCAATGAGCATGAATCACTCAGGCTCTGACAGCAGGGTTTCTGGGAGGTGGAGGGCACAGGTGTGGCAGAGTCAACCACCTGTCTTCTTTTGGTCCCAGAAAGCAGAAAACATTTTCTGTCTTTAAATTTATTTATTTTGTCCCAGAAAACAAAAAAAAAACCAGTTTCTGTCTTTAAATTTATTTATTTTTCAGTCTTCACCCAAGAATATATTCGCATACCTGTTGTCACCCCTTTTCTTGCCTCTCTCCCCTGTTAGTCCCCTTTGTCCCCTTGACGGGTTCATGTCTACTGTCCTTTCATAAATACAAGTGTGACTTTATGTTTTCAATTCACTCACTGTGATTATCTATACCCATCTTCTCACAAAGGAGCTCACTCTTTATGGTTGAAAAAGCCCATTGTGTATATATACCATATTTTCTTTATTCATTCCTCTGTTGTGGGACTCCTAGGATGGTTCCATAATTTAGCTAGTGTTTCAGTAAACATTGATATGCAAGTTATCTCTGTGATCTGTTGATGTGGATTCTTTTGATTAAATATACAAGAATGGTACAGCTGAGTCACAAGAATATCAATTTTTAGTTTGAGAAGCCCACACCATTAACCTTAATTGGATCACAACTATTTGTTATAGCCATTTATTTGGAACATTTAATACTTTTATTGATTTTTCTGTTGGATGTGTGATTGTTTCAAGCAATCTTTTCCCTGTTTGCTATCACACAGAAGATCATCTTCTTGGCAATCTTTAAAAATTTTATGTTTATTCCTACCTACTCTTCCCTGTAATTAAGCTACTAAGCCACTTGGTGGTGATGGAAGCTTTTTCTGTAATGGCCAAAAGATGCTTGTTGCAGTCAACATTCTAGTTGCAGTGCAGAAAGAACCCAAACAAAAAAGGCTTGTGGAGGAATGGGTTTATTTGGCTTACGGACTAGAGGGGAGACTCCATTCTGGCAGGGAAAACGATGGCATGAGCAGAGGGGTGGACATCACCTCTGCCACAGCACTGGAAATAGTGGCAGGAAGGTGTGCCAAACATTGGCAAGGGGAAGCTGGTTTATAACCCCATGGGCCCTCCCCAACAACACAGCTCCATTGAGTTTGTAAAATCCAAAATTCCATAAGCTGAGGATGGATTACCCAGAACACATTCATTTGTTTGTGGGGACACCTGGATCAAACCATGACAATGTTCTTTTAAAGATCTAGTCTAAACTTGTTTTCCAGATTATAAAAATTATTAAAACAATAAAATATAGCAAGGACTGAGCTGCAAAGTATATAGTTCTAGCTCAAATAGCATGATTTTCTAATTTTTTAATTTTATCCCTTATTTATATTTTTTGATATTTTGTGATACTAGGGATTGATTGAACTCCAGACCTAGTGTGTGCTAGGCAAGCATTAACACGGAGTCACATCCCCAGCTAATTTGCTAATTTTAAGATGCTAATGAATATGATATGTATTTTAAGCTCCAAGATGATCAGTACTGAAAAATGTTTTAGGAACATACAAGCCTATTGCATTTTCAATAAATATGTCTGAGGAAAGGAAGGAGAAAAGGGTAAAAGGAAGCAAGGAAGGCAGGGAGGGGGAAGGGAAGAAGGGAGGGAGGGAAGAAGGGAGGGACTTAAGGAGGGAGGAAGGAAGGAAAGAAGGAAGGAGAGGGAATGGAGAAAAGGAGAAAAACCAAGGCAGACTTATTACATAACTTTCTCAAGGCTTGGGAATAATTCTAAGTGGAAAAAAATTCCACTTTTTCTTTTTACTGATTGCTAAGGTTTAGATCTTAAATATCTCCCAGTGGTCCATGCTTCAGAAGCTTAGAGCCCAGATTTGTGTTATTAGAAGCCATTGTTATGAAGTGTGGTCTAGTGAGAGGATTTGGGGGCACTGAGGGCATGCTCTAGAAAGTGGCCCTGCAGCCCCACCTTCCCCTCCTCTTTCACACTGGCTTAGGGGCAAAATAGACCTATTTATTTATTTATTTATTTTTGGTTTTTCAAGGTAGGGTCTCACTGTAGTCCAGGCTGACCTGGAATTCACTATGTGGTCTCAGAGTGGCCTTGAACTCACGGCAATCCTCCTACCTCTGCCTCCTGAGTGCTGGGATTAAAGGCGTGCACCACCACACCTGGCAAAATAGACCCCTTTTGTCATTTGTTTCTTCCATGATGCACTGTGCCACTATAAGCTGAAAGTAAGATGACTAATTAGTCAGGCATGGAAACCTCTAAAGTATGAGTCAAAAATCAATCTTCCCTTGATTAAGTAGTTGTTAATAGTTGTGGGAAGCTAGTTAACACACCTATAACAATTTATTTATTCAGTCAATGTAACTTGGATAATAAAAATGTAGGCCCTGGGAATACATCTTTGTTTTCTAGGCCTGTGAGCTCTTGCAGCCTTCCTTCCAAGTGGAGAAAAATAGGACAACAGATAGATCTGCTTCTGGACAGGTGTACACATTGCTGTTTCCTTCATTAACTTCAGGCCTTCCTTTACATATCATTTCCAGAGTGGGGGCTCCTGGACTACAATCTGCAGAAGATCCGCTGTTGTTACTCCCTTCAGAGAAGCTTATCCTTTGTTCCTGTCTGGCTGTCTACTTATCCCCATGGAGTGCTCATTAAGTTGATTTAAAATATAACTCATTTTCAAAAGTGTATACACATTGACAGAGATATCAAAGATCAAAAAACATTTAAGAGCCAAAGAAATGAAAGCCTACATATTAATTATAAGTTTCAGTTTGAAAAACAAGCATTTACTCAAAGAGTTATTAACATTAAAATTAGACATCCAGAAATTTATAGTCAAAACATGATGGTAAATGAGAGCACACTTCTGTGCAGAAGGGAAAATTGTGCTGCACTGCAGAGAAGCGAACATGTGAGCTTATCTTCTCATTTCTGGACAGGTTACATGGAAAATAGGCCAGAGAGAAGATGCACTCTCCATTTTAATGCTTTATTTAAAAAAATTGATGCTTTACAGCTTATCCTGCAGATTATCAGTTCTTTCTTACAGTAAGTTCTAGAACATATCTTTTGGTAAATTGTTCATATTTTACTTTATTTTCTTTCTGTCTGCCAGTGAATAAGAATAGTGAGCCTTTGAGTATATAATCTGGTTCTCCTTTTGCTACTTCAAAGACCTCCACATGGTTTACCACATCTTCTTCACCTTTCCATCTACTCACACCTGTCACCCTAGGTGGAGCCCCCCCCCAGGCAAAATCCTGCTAAAATCTTCTAACACCCCAAAGTTCACTGCTCCTAGAACCTGTTCATGAGCTTCTAGGATAGGTATGCAAATCTGTTCATATTGTCACTGATCATCTTGCTATATGCTCAGACAGAGAAGGAACTACTGGCACTTAACTTTTTATTGTTTATGCATGCATAACTTTAAATAAGCATAAGCAGGGAATATATAAAGTGTGTGTGAAAAATTAATATCTGAGATTACCTTATGTTATTATAAACTTCCTATTGTAAATAGAAAAAATCATATCTGACGTTTTAATGTAAGACAAGAGTCATGGGTAGAATTCTGTTGAATTTCACTTAATTAAGCACATGAAGGCATGTTAAAGTAGTTTTAGTTATTTATATCTTCAGAAAGCAATTATTTTTACCTTTCTATTTGAATGAGGAAAGGGAAAATAAAAAAAATGTAAGTAGTTGCATCTCTTGGTTGTTCAATGTTTTAAATTATTTTGAGAATTTATTTTATTAATTTAGAGGGTAAGAGAATAGCTGCCTAGAAGCAGAGGTGGGGGACTATGTGGAGAGAAGGAAGGGAACCAGTCAGAAGGGGGAAGGAAGACATGGTGAAAGGCATTGGGGAAGGAAGGAATGAGAAAACAGTATAATGACACATATGCATGGAAACACCGATTACTTTGTATGCTAACTTAAAATGTCAACGAAAAACGTTTTATTGTGGGCGATGGAGACATCTTCTTTAGTGGTGTAGCTGCCAATGTTATTTACCTGCCAATGCTTAGGTAAATAACACCCTACCACGTTCATGCAGGCAAACCTAGTTAAATTCTTTGAGACCCCCCCCCCCAGAAAAGGACATCAAAGTAGAGGTGAGACTAGTGAGAGGAAGAAGGGGTTCAGTGGAGGAGATGGGGAACAAGAGAAGGTGTAACAGAGGTAATTATGATCAAAGCACGTACATATAAAAATAAAACATATATACAGATAAAACACAGATAAATATAAAACTACTTTAAAATAACACCTTATTTATTGAAGCCTGTTTCCGGTTTTTCTCCTGTCTATGATCTGAAGCATTTGCCAATCTCAGTCATGATGAAGGGCTCCTTGGACTTCTTATATCCATTCATGGTCTTGGGCGTTGCTCAGATGTGGGGCATTCCCACTGAAAGGATAATCTCAAATGAACCAGTGATCTTAAATATTAGAGTTATGTCCCAATACCGTGCTCTGTTCCAAGAAAATTTTGTTTCATGTTTACCAAAAAAAGGGGTAGATAATAATAGTAGTTCTTTTGGGGGAAACAACACAAGAACCATTGGGAAGGACAACTCAACATTATCTCATGTGGGAAATTTGGGAATCCAAGTAGGAATCTTACTTGAGAACAGTATTTCCTGTTTCTCCAGTGGGGAATTTATGCTATAAACATAGATGATTAAGGCAGCCTTGCTAATTTTGATAATGACTACCTGAGGATTACACTCCCTCTTAAACGTTAAAAATATACTTTTTACATTTTTAATGTTCTTCTTAGAAAAAGTCTGCTCTACTGCCCAAGTTTATTAACTCTTTGGGATGGTAAAAAGGAGCTTTCTCATAGTTTTAAACTTTTAATGAAGTTAGTTTCTAAATATAAAGTTTTGAATGCCTATGAAATGAAAGAAACATGTATTTATATATACTATTAAAACAATTTAAAAGTTCTCTATAGATTAGATAAACCAAATTATGTCATGTTAAAAAACACTGATAGGAAGCATAACAGTGCTGTTCAAATGGAATTGTTTACAGTTTCCAAGGGGAACAGTGTTTGTCTTCTACCTCTCAAAGGACACATTTTCCCATAGGCCTGTTGATAAACACTGCCTGCCTTCAGCAGTGTTTGAATGGTGTGTGCATTGGCAGGTGCCCTTCACCTTTAGGAAGTTTTCAAACTCGTCTCTTGACTGTCCTACCAAATTCTCAAGTTTTAAACACAACATTGTTTTGTATTAGTATTGTTCCAGGAACTCCTTTCTCTGCAGAGTGAGATTACTGTGGTTATAGAAGCAGAAGGTCTCTAGCATTTGAATGCTATCTAGTGGTGAATTCAGTAGCAGAAGTAGAGGATGGTGAGTCTGTTTATGATTAACTTGGCTTATTGTTAGAAAGAGTGTGGGGAGTGTTTTCTGTAATACCTTTGGATTTGATGTGGCATTATTCCACATCTGATTTTACTCATGCTCTGCATTTCCAAGTGGATTGAATATTAACACTGCAACTGAGGTGCTGAAGGAAAAAATTACTGAGGCATTTTAAGGTACATGTCTGTCATAAAGTAGAGCAGTTGAAAAATATGGAAGGCGTGCACGGTGTAAGCAGTCAGCGGGTATGAACAGAGGGGGTCGCAGAGATGAAAATGCTGAGTGTAGTTCTCCACCTCTGACAATGTTAGGAACATGGGCCTGTAACTGGAGCGTAAACCACTTAACCTGTGAGGAAATACTAGAACCAAACAAAAGTACTTATATTCCATTTTCTTTCCCATTAGGCAATGGATACCCTTGCTTCTGTGCTCATACCTGAGAGGATCTGGAGTGAAGGGCACAGAAGAGGATCTCTAAGAAAAGATCAATGGAGACAGAGCAGGAAAATCAGAGGTCTTCTCAGGGAGCTGTGTGAAATTATAGGGCATTTATAATATCCTATTTACAAGTAGACTCATATACATGGACACAGCAAATATTACAAAGAAATCTGCAATGAAAAATCTTTGAGACTTAATCACTGTATAGGCCCAAGTTTCTGTCAGAAGAGATAATTGAGAGGTGCTTGTGAACACTGGTGGTGACAGGAGATGCCACTGCAGCTGAGGAAATTCTATCTTGTAAAGTGGCCTGACTTTGTGCTTCACATGAATAGTGTGTACAAGGATAAAAAGGAGATCAGCTTCTGAATATGTTTCCTGTCCTGCTCTTTTTGACATGGCATGTTGGCTCTTTGACTTTCACAGCAAGAGGCAAGAAACAGAATTTGAATTCTGTTGACCAAAGGAATCATGATATAAAAGCATTACTGCTAATTGTAAGGTATCTTTCCTATTTGCAACAAGTATATCTAAATTCCCTAGATTTTAATTTATACATATATAATATATACCACTTATATACCTTATATATATATACCATATACACACATATACTTTTACATTGCTTTATAACTACTGCAAAAAGTCAGGAAAAAGGCACTGTGGGTTTGCCACCATTTTTAATCATGAATTGTAACTTCAACATATCATAACTAGTTTCTTGGTCCATAAGAGCACTGTATATCAGTGATTTTGAACTCTAAGGATTTGATGTGAAAACAAACTTAAGACTGATTTTGTTGGTTTTAATTGGAAGCTCACCAGTCTTATCCACTAACAATGACAGGGGCTATTCAAAGTGAAAAAGTAACCTTCTAATATTTTTCATGGGTGTTTTCAAGGCGAGGTATTTATTTTCTGACACTGTACAATGACCACAGCCAGGACCAGAGAAAAGTGATCTCCCCTGGGTTGTCTGCAGTCTGCACTGACTTCCTCCTCTTGGCCCAGTTTAGCGCAGACATTTCAACAGCTTGACTAAGCCTCATCACCACTTAGCTGCCAAATTCAGTGGCTGCCAAGATCACTCGCAGCTTTATAAGCACACCTGTTGCCAGCAGTGTGCTCAAATCGAGAAGGCTAGACCTTTCTGGTCTATTCCAGGGGCCAGGATCTCTCTCAAAGGGGAATTATTTTTAATATGCCTTCATTATTCTTTAAGGAAAATTTTTTTCTTGTAAGTTTTCTCCTTATAGAAAAGTTGCATTTATAATGAACCTGGTAGGTGACATCTGTTTTGGGTTAGTTTATAAAGAAAGATGGTTTTGAGAATGAAGATTACTATTAATTTTTTTCACTTGTATGGGGCTATCAACTACATGAACAACAAAACACGAAGACTTGGTATGAATGGAGAGGTTTTAAGTATGGAGGGTTGTTAAGTACCAGATACCATTTACAACAAAGTTAGTCTGACAATTAATGATATGGAATGCGTGGTAATTAGGAATAAACATTGGGGAGGTTCATATAAAACACAGTAATTAATGCAGATCATGGAGCTAAACCAGTATTTTGGAGCAAGTTTGCTGGAGAGCCTGGAAAAGCAGTTAATGCTGGCTTCTGTCTGAAGGATCTGAGACCATGGGAGCTTCCTTGGGCTGGTCTCTGCTTTTCCATTATCTTCTGCTCTGGGCAGGGAAGCCCTGGGCTGGAAACAACCTTGCCTACTTATGACAAAGGTGGTGTCAAGTTACAAAAAGAAAGCACAGTGGATTCAGTTTTGATAGCCTTCCCAGTCTTTGAAACATCATATTTCAAATAAATAAACATCAAATAAATATTAACTATTTATCTGGAGCTTTGAAGTCCTTTGCAGAGGAAGAAATAGGACATATCCGATGATTTCAGTACTTCAGGCCTCATCTCTTAGCCATCGATAGGATTCTTCCTAGCAAGTCTTTGTAGCCTTTACTATTTCATGGAATCATTTTTTAAAGAAATAATTTTTATTTATTTATTTGAGAGAGTGAGAGAGAAGCAGAGAGAGAATGGGCGCCCCAGGGCCTGCAGCCACTACAAATGAACTCCAGACGCATGTACCCATATAAAGCCAGAGTTCATTGTTTTTAAATTTTTTTTTCTGTTTTTGACTTGTCCATACATGTATACAATATATGTTGATCTTATTTCCCCAATTTTTCTTTCATTCCCCTACCCTTCTGTGGTAGTTTAAATGTCCCCCAATATACTAAAATATAATAAAGATTTGTCTCCAGCTTCTTAGCTGGAGGAGGTGTCACCTAGGCCAGATTTTGGTGATTATGGGGTGGATGTAAAATTACAGTTATCCATATGCAAAGGGAGCTGAAGTCTGGCAGTCCAGCTATTGTTTGAGTTACAGTGTGTGCTTGCTTGCTTTGGAGGTGCTGGATCTCTGTCTCTGTGCTTGGATCTGTAAAAGTTGGGCCAGCCTTTTTCTTTATTCTTGATCTTCCTTTGGATCTGTTACTTTACTAAGTACTTTGACACCCTCCCATCCACACTTTCTTCTTACCCATTAATTTACATGTTACTTTTATGCTTTTAAAAATATTTTCATTGAGCTGGAGAGATGGCTCCGTGGTTAGAAGCATTTGCTTGTAAAGCCTGAAAGCCTGATGACGGCAGGTCAATTCCCCAGTGCCCACTTAAACCATTATAAAGTGTCACATGTCCGGAATTCATCTGTAGTGTCAGGAGGCCCTGGAATGTTCATACTCTCTCTCTCTCTCTCTCTCTCTCTCTCTCTCTCTCTCTCTCTCTCTCTCTCTCTCTCTCTCTCTCTCGTAAATAAATAAATAAATAAATAAATAAATAAATAAATAAAAATCTTTTAGATGCACAGCTCCCCCCAGAGACAGAGGCCCTAGTTAGCCTACAGTGAACACCAATATTACTGAGAAGGACCCTCAGGGAAATGGGGAGTAGGGCTGGGGACATATTACAACCTATGCTAACATATTAATAAAGACTATAAAGTATTTTTAAAAATTATTTGTCTGAGACAGAGAAAAAGAGAGAATAAGTATGGGCACATCAGAGCCTCCTTCCACGGCAAAAGAAATAAAATAAAAGCCAGATGAATGTGCTGCTTTGTGCATCTGGCTTTATATGGGAACTGGGGAATTGAGTCCAGGCTGTCAGGCTTTGCAAGCAAGCAAGCACCATTAACCCCTGACTCATCTCTCCAGCCCTTTGTGGATTTTTTTTAAACCTATTGAGTTAATTTAGGGTTGATTGCATGATCATGGGTGGAAGGTTATTTATTCTGACAAATGGAATACGCAGCTTGCCAGAGGCTACACTACTGATGAACCTTGCTCCTCCTCTCTCAGCAGCCATTAGCTACTCTGAGAGGTCTGAGGTCTCATGCCCGCTTCCCTGTCCAATGTGATGCATTGATGGGCTCAGTCTTGCAAATTCATGAGTAGTGGCCACATAATATCCCAAGGACAGCAATTCACAGCCCTCCTTCTCTTCCTCCTGCTCTTCCATGCTTTCGGCCCCCTCTGTGAAGTTCCCTTAGATGTCCCCTTTGAGGCTCAGCACACACATAGGAACTCATTATTGTCAGTAATTTTGCCAGCTGTGTATCTCTGCATTAACCACTTCCCATTGACCAAGGCTTTGTTAAATGCATTTTTGATCCTTTGATCATTAGTCAGTGCTCATAAAGTTACAAAGTATATAAAGCATTATATTAGTGGAATATTTAGTCTCCAGATAAATCTGTGGCTTAGTGGGCAGTTTTATGGGCTACTTGTCCATCTATATGTTCTAAAAAGTAATGCAAAAGAAAGGAAAAACCTGACCAATTCTCCTGATCTCAGGTTGAATTTTATATTGAATATCTATGTTTATTATACTAATTTTTATTTATTTGAGACAGAGAGAAAGAAACACACACACACACACACACACACAGTATGGGCATACCAGGGCCTCCTGCCACTGCAAACTCCAGATGCATGTGTCACTTTGTGCATCTGGCTTTACTTGGGTACTGGGGAATCGAACTGGGGCCATGAGGCATTGCAAGCCAGCACCTTGAACCACTGAGCCATCTCTCCAGTCTCTATTTTTTTCAGCAAGGTTTGCCTGTGTATTACTCAACTGATGTTCTTAAGTGATTGATTTAATTTGCTGTGACCTGACCGCATAACCTGGCTCAAATGCCAATTTATTGACTTCATACAACCCCTCCCTCTCTCATATTCCACATTTATGATGCCAGCCAGTCTTACTGACTCTAGCTTAGAAATAGGCCTGAAATATTCCTTCCTGTCCTGTTAGCACTCTGGTCTAGTCATCAGCATATTGTACTTGGAATTACTATGGTCTTCGAACTTCTTGCTGCTTTACCTTTGGACTTCTCCACACTGCAGTTATTTTCAATCCAAGTCCTTAGTCACTCCTGTCACGGCTCTCCATTAAACATTAATTACCCTCTTCCTGTACCCCTCCTCTCATTTCATTCTCACTGTGTCCTTGCTCTTTGGATTCTAGCTGCCCCCACCTCCTGGCTCGGTGTCCAGTGTGGTAAGCTCACTTCCACTCAGGGTCTTTGCAGTTCCTTTGTAAAAAATCTTTACCCTGGATAGTCACATGGCCCATTTTCTCACTTCTTCAGTTCTCTGCTCAAATGTCAGAATGGCTTTCCCAGATAAACATATCTAAAATAGCACTCGCCTTCCCCAGCTTTATTTTTCTATGACTCACCATCTGACATAATAGGTATTTACTGGATTTTTTGGCCTTTCCTATTCAAATGCAATTTTATGAAAGCAGAGCCTTCTCTTCTTGGCAATCTCTGCGATCTCATTTTAGAAGACAAGGTAGCGCCTTCATGGATATTTAAGCCAGTGTATCGGTCTTCTCTTGAGATCTTGATTTTCCAAAATTAAACTTTCCAAATCTTAATGCCACAGTTTTGACACTTTGAAATGGTTGAACTAACGTCTGCTGATTCTTGGCTCTAATTCCTTTGGCAGGGAAATGAAAGCCTAGAAGACCTGAAAGAGAAGCAACTCTATCCAATGAGTCCTTCTCTAGGTCGGTCGCTAGACATCTTGCTTTCTCTCCACCTGTGTCGGTAGAGGTAGGACGATGCCGAGAACGTAGAGGGTAGCTCATTGGCCACCAGGTGAGCTGAGATTAGAACCCAGGGGTGGCAGGCTCTGCTCGGCCTCCTGGCTGTCCCCTGCAGCGGCCGTTCAAGTTTGCCGAGCCGCAGCAGTTCCCGGTAGGTATCTCGGGGGGAAATGCACCGGGGTGACGTGGACAGGGTGTTTCTGCACACGCACACGCACACGCACACACGTGCCGTCACTCTCTGGGCCGGGGTGCACCGACCCCGCCGGGAATCCTCCTGGAAGCGCGAAGGCTGTCCCGCCCGCCCGCAAGCCCCGGCGCGGGGGCGGAGCCTGCGGCGCAAGGGGCGGAGCCTGCGGCACGGGGGAGGAGCCTGCGGCGCGCGCCCCGCCCCTCGCCGGCTCGGCGTCCTCGGGGCTGCCGGGATGTTTACCCCGCTGACAGCGGGCGGCGGCGGCGGCGGGAGGCTGGCCCGCCGCTAGCGCACTCTCGCCTCCCTCGCCGTGCAGGGTGCGCGCCCGCGCCGGCGGCAGGAGCGTCCCCCGGGGCGGCCGATCCGATCGGCTCGCGGCAGCGCAGCCTCAGCCCGCGGCCCGGGTCTCATCAGGCCTTTCTGCGCCGGCGCCGCCGGGCCCAGCCGCCCGCTCACTCGGCTCCTTCGAGGGAGGGCGCGAGCCCCGGAAAGCGTCCACTTCCTGGTGAGTATCCGTCCGGGGTCCGAGCCGGGAGGCCCGGGCGGCCTCGGGGAGCGGGTTCTGGAGTGGGCAGCGTGGACTCCCGCGCGTAACCGAGAAACCCCGAGGCCGCCCGCTCGACCGCCTGGCCGCCGCGGCAACAGGTCTTTGGTTTCGGGATCGGAGGAACTTCCGCGAAGGCCCGCCTCCCGGCGACGCTCATTGGCCGCCTCGGTTATTTACCCCTCGCGGATTGGCTCGCTCCGTCCGTCAGGCTCGGGCCGCGGCTCAACTTGGGAAAGTGCTGGGTGAGGGCGAGCCGGTGCCCGGGAGCGCGCCGCGGGGACCGGGGAGGTCGCCGAGGGAGAAGTGATGGAACCCCTGGATCAGAAGCGCTTTGAAAGCGAGGGCCGGGCCGACCGCGCGGCCAGAAGGACCGGAAGTGAACCGTGGCCGCAGGCGGCTGTCGGCGGCCCCGCAGGCCTCGGGAGCTGTCTCCCGGAGGGAGGGATCCACACCGAGAGTAGTTTACAGTAAGACCCGTCTCTCTCGATCAGTTCTGCTGACAGCTGAAAATTGGAAATACAGAAACGAAGTGACTTTCCCTTTTGAGAATATTAGATAAAATTAAAAAAAAAAACCCTGACACTCAGTGTGTAGAGTATTATCAGGACCACTTTGTTTTTTAAACCAATACCAATACAGTTTTATTGGAATCTGAAATGTAAACATGTTTCACACAGCCTAGCCTTATCAGTGGATGGCATTATTAGTTCATAAAGAATTTCTAAGTGTGATGGAGGAGCACTTTTAAAATAATCCCTTCCCCCAAGGAATTTGCAGTTTCCAGGGGTATGTAGAGTCCCTACAGGTCTGTCCTGCTGCTTCTCCAGATACAGCGAATCCCCTAGGACTTTGTAAGACACCGTGTTCTTGGCTGTAACTGGGTGCAGGCCAGAGCACTAGAATAGGGTGACATTCTGGGTTAGCAGTTCGGCATCTTTCAGGGTCCTCTGTTGTACTCCTGGAGATCCAGTCCACAGTTTTGCTCTCCTCCCCCCCCCCTTCAAACCGCAGCATCCTCTGTTCTGCCCTGGCCTGGGACCTCGCTGGAGTGGGGAGAGATGTCGACATCTGAAAAGAGCCTTTGCTCCTTGGAGGAGTCTGGGGGTTGCAATGGGAGGGCCTGAGGGATCGAGGTGCTATCCTGAGATCCTGCTCTCTGGAGGGAGTACTGACGGCCACCACAGCCAATGAGCGGCTCAGGAGGGCCAGCACTTCCTGCTGCTGCCCTTGCAGGCCTGCAGAGCCCAGCCAGCCTGGCCTTGAACTCACCACCCCCACCGAAACCTCAGACAAGACTAGAAACAATAGTCGGTGACCGATTGGGGCTTTAAGCTGAAATTACTTGAAAATGGAAACCAAGACTTGCCAGAAGCTAAATCTTTAGATATTTTCACAGGTCTAACCACGGTTAAGACCTTCATCAGTTCAGACCATACCTTCCTTTCCAGACCAACACACCTGCTTTATAAACTGTTTTTCAGGTTCATTTATGTAGATAGCACCTGCCTCACTTTCCATTGCTTTCCCCCTTACACGTTTTCCTGGCTGGACACTTTAAAGAGATCATGTCCAGCCTAGTAAAACAGTGCTTACTCCAAGAACGAGGAAAGCATGTCTGGTATGATAGCCACTTACTAGTGGGGGAGGGGAGGCTTTCGTCACCATGCCTGATTAATAAACTAGATATCAGCATTGTTTCAGATAATCAGAAGCCTAGAGCGGTCTACTACACACATCTAAGTGTGCAGAATTCACTGAAAAATTAACAAAATCCTTTTGCTTTAAATAGGCTTTGGCCTTTTAAAAATGTGCAGAGTAGTTGTAGGAAGACTTCCTCTGTTGGCTTTCTGTGTTTCACCGAAATTGTCTCTTTAAGTATTTGACTGTTATGTGCACAGATATTTTACATCATGAAACACTTCGGAGCAAACTTGTAGTCCTTGAAAGTGTTTTGGAAATGGCATGTGCAATTGCTGTTTACTCCGATTGCTTTATCTGCATTTCTATAAATATATATCAAAACTTGCTAAGAAGCATTTTTGCACATTTGATGTTTCTATTTAATTCTTGTTCCCACAACTCTTATTAATATAGTGTGCAAGAATAACATTTGATTGTATAATTATAATCAAATATATACCTGTGTTGTATAATGGCAGTTCAGAAAGGTTTTTAAAACTTTCTTTTTCTCCTTGAGACAGGGTCTCACTCCAGTCCAGGCTGGCCTGGAGTTAACTATGTGTAGCTCAGATTGAGCTGTAATTCATAGCAATCCTGCCTCAGTCACTCAAGTGCTGCTATTACAGGCATGAGCTACCATTTTTGGCTCAGAACCTAACAGAATTTACTTCTTGAGTTACAAAACGTGTAAGCTGCTGATTTGTCATTTAGTAATTAATAGCTTGATTACTCCCCGGTGTTATATATTTTCACAAACTATTTTTTCCTTCTAAAGAAAACAGTCTAATTGATGGCTTTTGGTGAGCAGTGGGAATGAAGACACATGTTCATGAAACTTCCCTTATTAATTTTTTTGAGCAGGATAAATTATTTTTAACCTTTATCAAAAAACAGCTCTGTCACAATATTTATGTAATGAACATGTATGATGAGTTGTATTGTTGTAATAGCCATCCAAAGTGGGCAAACTTAACTTCAGTGGCTTATAAAAGTTTAGAAATGTATGCTTTCTGTTTCATAAGGCATATAGGTCTCTTTTAAATTGCCAGTGCTCTTCTGTAGATAGCAGTTGGGGCTACTTTTTATTGTTATTTTTTATTCCATGCTGCTTTTGTATAGAACAGGAATCCATAAACTCTTTTTCATGGCCAGCTAGCAAATCTTTTCGGCTTTGTGTGCTGTTTTCTTGGCTGCAGATCTTGCCTGTGTAGCCGCAAATACCTGTATACATTGTAGCTGTGTTCCAATAAAACATTATTCATATAGATAGGCGCTTTTCCCGTCTTTACTCCTATGGAACCAAGGTAAAATTTGTTGTCAGTCATTTATCTTTACCTGATTAGTAATACTCAATAGGAATGAATTTTTGTACATTAGTTTTCATTTTAAACATACTTGTATGACTGTCTGTTACCTTTTGAAGGACGTTCTGGCATGAACAAGAGGGTAGCTTTGTTTTTTTCCTTTTAAGCAAAGTGGAAAACTGGCCATGGTGACACATGCCTGTAATCTCAGTACCAGGCTAAGTAAGAGGCCAGCATGGGTTACTTAGGGTCTCAAACAACAACAAAACCCCCTAAAAACAAAGCAGGGAACAGTGGATACTAAGGGTAAGTGCCCCTGGTTAAGAGGAAGGTATAACTGGCTTTGGGAAGAAGTACCTCCTCCCTTTGCTGGGAGAATTAGTGGCAGGCTGACTGAGGAACAGCTACCGAGAAGCAGAAGCAGTGGAATGGAAAGGAAAATGAAACACCTTGGAAATCACACAGTGATTCTTAGCCCGTGCCAGGAGTAGATTCCATTACATGGGAATTTTGACTCGAAAAGCCCTCAGGGAGGCCAGGTGGGAACTGGGACATTTGAGCTTCTTGGCTGGTTGCCCTCAGCTACAAGTGACCTCTTTATCTAACTGTCCTGCACATAATTATTATTTTCTGTGTTTACTGTGTTGTAAAAAAGACTAGGCACAGTGCTGTAAGTTTGTTTCCTCTTTTATGGCTATAATTGAGTTATTTAATTTGTTCAGATTATGTATATATATATATATATATATATATATATATATATATTAGCTCATATATGGTTGCTTTGTAAGTGTATGTAGTAGGCTCAGTAAGTGTTGTTTCTTTTCACCCTCTTCTCTGCTTTTAAGACCTTCATGGTGGGTAACCCTGGTACCCTGGTAGAGTCTTCTGATGTCAGGTGCTGCCCCTCACTCTGCCATGGCTCAGCCTTTTCTGGGCAGGACACCTCCCTGTTCTTCAGTTGCTGCTCTTTCTGCTTGAATTCTCCTTTCCTTTTGTCCTTTTCCATATTTATAATTTAATGGCTTGCATATTTTAGATAGTGTTATGATTCTTTTTAGAGAATAGAGAGAAGCTGCAATTCTTATTTCCCAGTAGATAGAACCATAGGTGACTTGGGGGCTTTATTCTAGATCATTAGAAAAATGGGATTTTTTTTTCAGAAAGATTTTCACATGCTGATTCACAAATACACAATTTGTAACATTCTTTGCAGTGTAGTTATAATTTCACTTCGTAGTCACTGAAATAGTTTCCTCATATCTTAACATTTACCTGGGTAAATGACTGTATTTTTCCTTGTGCTTGTCATTATAATCATACTACATATTATAATTGGAAAAATGCTTTCAAAGTTATGCATGCTCGATTACCTTTCCATCTTGTTGCTAAACTGAATAGTACTATAATGTGGTACTTGGTACACTATCACTGGGACACCCAGTGCGGGACAGAAGTAGCACATCTTCCCTCTGAACACTTTATTGCTGTGCACGGTTGTTAGTTAATACATACATGAAAGTGGAAAAGCATTTTGAAGTTTTTTCTTTGTTTTTGTGTAAAAACATTTAATCATAACAACCAAGGTGTTTGATTTTCCTTTCCATTCCATTTGTGGCAACCTACAAATTTGCTTTCTTTTCTTTCTCTATATAGTCTTGGGTATTTGAACATGTTTGGAATAGTATGATGACAGATGTGGTCCTCAGTGAAAATGTGTATTTCTGTTTTTAAAACACATAAAAGTTTTAGTAAGATTTTTAGATTTGATAAATATTTTGATTGTTGAAGGGCAATTTTTTATGACTTTTTGAGAGTTTCTGATGTCAGCTGTCGATAGTCTTGTTACACAGTTCTTTCTGTTTTTACTCTCTTTTTAACTTGGAAGGAACGTATCACACAGTATTTAATAGCATATGACAATTGTGAGGGAGTTCAAGTTTCTAGTTAAGCATCCTAACACTAGGCTACTGAGAAGTTGTTGGTTCTCCTGTGACCTTAATGCTGCCAGTCTAGAACCACACAGCCACGCCTGCCAGCCCGGGTTCTGTTCCTCAGAACCCATTTAAAGCCAGATGCAAAAAGTGGCACATGAATTTGGAGTTCATCTACAGTGGTAAGAGGCCCTGGTGTGCCCGCCCCTCTCTTTTTCTCTCGCTTACAAATAAGTAAAAATGTTTGCAGCCAGGACACAGCTGCAGTATGCGGGGAGCTGCTGCTCTGGCCCAGTTCCAGTCTCCTTACAAGGGCACACTGAAGAGCACGTCCACCTCCAATCATCTGTCTTTTGTTTTTAACTTGAGAGGGGTTTTATTTGGGCTCACTGACCAGAGGGTACATGTCAGGGAAGGTATGGCGACTGTAGTGGTGTGGACCATGGTGGCAGGAGTTGAAGGGGCGGCTTGGTCGTGTCTTGATGAATCGGGGATGAGTTGGGGACAGAAGCAGGGTCAGGTCATAGCTCTTAAGGTTCACCCCAGTGACATCCATCCATCCATCAGCCAGGACCTATGACCCTGAGGCTCACTACCCAAAACAGCACTACCAAATAGGAACCAGGTGTCACTTGAGCCTGTGGGGACATTTTATCAGACCATAACATTCGGCCCCAGCCATCTCATAATTGAACATGCACCCAGCCCAACCACTCCTTTTCAGAGTCTCAGCATTATTCAAATGTCCAAACTCTGCTATGGGCGCCTGTAAAATAAAACAAACAAGTTATGCACCTCCAATATATATAATGGCACTGAGTAAACATTCCCATTCCAAAGGGGAGGAGTAGGTGCATAGCAATGAAAGACCTGAAGAAAGAAAGAACAGCACCCTTTGGGACAAAGGGCAGATCCTGTGCCATGTCCAGTCTGCTCATGGGGCATCATGCCAGCACCTGCAGTGCAGGTAGCCCTGCCTCACTGGCTCGGCTGTTTGCAGCACATGTGTTTCTCTGCATGGAGCCCACTTGGTGCATACAGATTTCCTCACCACACCCTCATGTTCCTGCCCTCTTCAACACTCTGGGCTTTTACACATTACAGCTTTACACATTACCCTCTCAAGGTCTGTGTTCAGGGAATCCAGTCCCTCACACTGTTCCTGTAGTCATCTTCAGCATTTAGCAGGCAATATCTATACTTTCTAATAAAGATTCTTTATTCAACACTTACAGATTATTGATGTTTTTTGTTAACAGCAGAATTTAAACTTGTGCAAGGATGGTATCTGAGAGATAAAGGCACCCAGGTTATCTTATACATTAATAATGTGCTTATTATTTCATTGATTCTATAAAATGGATGGTCCACATTCTAAAACCAAGTTTTCCATCTACCGTTATTGACTTGTATTTTCCCTGAGAGGACTGTTAAGTGCAGGTAGTGGTTTGATGCAGGTGTCTCCCATAAACTTAATGTGTTCTGAATGCTTGATCCCCAGCTGATGGCAGTTTTGGAATTGGAACCTTGTTGGAGGCGGGCTTATGGAGGTTATAAACCAGCTTCCCCTTGCCAGTGTTTGGCACACCTTCCTGCTGCTGTTTGCATTGTTGTGGTGATGTCCACCCTCTGCTCATGCCATCATTTTCCCTGCCAGGATGGAGTCTGTAAGCCTAATAAACTCATCCCTTCCATTAGCTGCTTTTGGTTGGGTTTTGGTGGGACAATGAGAAAAGTTGACTACAACAGTGCTAACTAAATCAAATACTTTCAGAACTAGAAAGAATCTGATACAATGTCTATGCTGGACTTTTCCTTTCATGTGTAATAGACTAGAATCCAAGGTGTAATAGACTGGAATCCAAGGTATAATAGACTGGAATCCAAGGATGTAGACCTCATGATCTTTGTTTCACCGCATTCCATTTTCCTGTGTTTTGAGCAGTGATCATGCCTGTGTATGTTGTTCTCCTTACAATAGGCATTATGTGCTTTTCACTACTCCTGAATTTGCAGAAATGTGTTTTGTTCATGGTCCGTGTTTGTTAGTAAGAATCTGCTGATGGAGGGATGCTCTGTAACTTTTTCATTGCCCGTGTCAGGGCCTTGAACACTTTTTAGGTCAGCAGATATTTCAGACGAGATCGGGTGTGTTCAGGGTGGTATGGCCGTAAACGACAGCAGATATGATGTCACTGATTAGTTGTGCACTCTTGAATTATTTCTGTTGCCTCAAAAAATGAGATGCATTAGTGCTTCTTCTTATATTTTTACTTTGAAATAAGACCCCAAAAGGTGAAAAACTGACCAATATGGAGGCTAGTCCTAGGAAGGAGCCCTGGTATACATGGAGTGGATGGAGTAATAAACACCCGGAAGTCCGTGAGTGGTTACTTCTGTGCTCTCATTGGTTCCTGTGTGCTTGGAAGTTTGTTGTACCCATTGTTCCTTTTCTTAATTTCTCCTCTAGGATTCAGACATCATGGGTACCTCAGTTTCCTTCACCTTTCTAGCCATGCTTCTCTCTTGGAAGTTGGTTTGGGTTTGTTTATTATGTGTGCTGCAAAGTAGAACAAGTCAGAATTGATCAAGTCAATCCTGGGGGATCATGTCAGAATTCTTAGTTTTTAAAAAGTATTTTTGTTTATTTATTTGCAAGCAAGGAGCAAGAGCAAGCGAGCAAGTGAGCAAAAGAAAGAAAGAATGAATGAGAATGAGAATGAGAGGGTGCACCAGGTCTTCTTGCCACTGCAAATGAATTCCAGATGCATGCATCACTTTGTGCATCTGGCTTTACATGGGTATTGGGGAATCCAACCTGGGCCTGCAAGCTTTACCAGCAAGCATCTTTAACCACTGAGCTGTGGTTACTGGGGCTTGAACCTGGGCTAGCAGGCTTTGCAAGCAAGTGCCTTGAACCACTGAGCCATCTCCCTAGTCCCTTTAAGTAGTTTATCTTTTAGTCCATCATCTACTTGTGTAGCTCCTGATTGCGCTGATGTGACTACCCTGAGCGCTGATGTGTGCACAGAATTAGAAAGCTCGTTCGGTGGTTGTAGTCAGAACATGGGCCTCTTCAGACACTGCAACATGTGCTGCATTTTACAAATCTTTCTGTCTGGTTTTGCTTTGTTTTTTAATGAGAGTCCTTTCCTACTGCTAGTTTCATTTCGAGCAGGGATATTGGTCCTGTGATGGAGCGTACACCCAGCAGTCACTCTTGGCCGTGTCTGTAAGCAATGTCTTAGCTCACAACATGGACAGGTGATCACTGTAAACTACGAAATAAAGATAAATATTTTACATATAACAACCAAGTAAAGCAGAGAAAAACTCCACTTCAAACAAAGTGAAAGAAAATAGTATGTGTTGCTTAAGTTGCATCTTCACCAAAGAGCCCCTAGTTAGCATATTGCTTGTGCTCTGTGCTCTTCTCACCATTTTTGGCAGTTTTACAGTATTTCTCTCGGCTCAGTGTAAAAGCTTACCACTTCCCTTGCTCCACAGGTTTTTTTTTTTTTTTTCAAAAGGGCACACTGCCTTTGCCTTGCCTGTAGAGCTTTTGGCTTTAGTTATCAAGGCCCGAGGCCTACCTGTGGTTCTTTCTCTGTCTTAGTCTGCAGCCTAGTTTCACCAGACTTTTCTGTCTTGATTATCCGGCCATGCTGGAAAGTATTCAAGAACATGATGATGACTAACCTCCTTTTTCCATGACCGCCTTATTCCCATCTGGTGCTTTGATATAGGTCACTGGTACTTGAGGCCTCTCCTGCCAGTAGCTAGTCTTTGTTCAAAGAAGCCTCTTTGGTAATTTAAAAAGTGTCTTCTAGCAGAGATTTCCTTTTAAAATTTGTTTGTAAGCACCACAAGTCCTTTTTACGACCATTTCCCTACCCTCCTGTGATGTCAGAAGAGGTTGTTTGACATGGAAGGTTTTGAAATCCTAGATTAAGTCTAAATTCATTTTTATATTTTTGTCCCAAATGTTAAACACAGACTTTTATACTTAATATAAGCTAAATTAACAGTCATAGAACTCTTCTCGCCTTTCAGGGAGCTTCAGTAACTTGATTAATGGTTCAGGTCATGAAAAAAGGCCTGGGTTGTAATGATGGATTAGTGGTGTCCACTTAAGATATGTTGGGACTTTTGTCTCCTGAAGTGTGAACTCCAGACAGGGCAGCACCACTAATTCTAAGGCCTGTTTTGCTCATGGGGAGATTACCATGCTTCTGGTGTCCTTTGTTCTGCCTCTGGTATCTTGGGAACTTTGTAGGGTATTTACATGTGTATTTAAAAAATGTTCAAGAGGTGATCCAAAATCTTTACACAATTTGCTACTAAACTCAGATTTGTATTGTGGTGAGCTTTTCTGAACCTGGGAGTCCTGTTTGCTTCAGCAGAGGACAAACTTGTGATCTGGAACCTTCCAGTGCTCCAAGATGAATGGTTCCATAATCATATTCACACTATGCTGCTCCCCCCTATCTTTTCTCCCTCTTTTCCTACTTCATCTTATATTCCCCGGGCAAAGACAGATTTGGAGGTTGTTGATAGATAGATGAAAGGGAGCAGAAGTGATTACATTTAAGGAAAGGACTATAGAGGAAGTGGGAAATACACACCTATAAAGCAGTGGCATTTTGGGTAGGAGTGGATGGCTAGAGATACCCATTGTGATAAAGTAGGAAGGAAAAGGGAGAGGTTGTGGAAAATACGAAAAAGGAAGATGGGTAAATAGCTTTAGATACTGTTCCCTCATTTCAGAATGCTATTCTGAGGTATATAATATGTGTCATAGTTGGTTAGTGTTATAGTTTGAAATTAAAGTGATAATTAAATGTACAGCACGTTATTTTTTGAGATGAGGGCTCATGTAGCACAGGCTGGCCTTGAAATCCATATGTAGCCAAAGATGAACTCCTCATCCCCTTCTTTCCATCTCACTTAAGTCATGTGACATTGTCTGTTTTTTATAAAAAATATTTCACTTATTAGAGAAGGGGGAGAGGGGGGAAATTGGGCACACCAGGGCCTCCAGCCACTGCAAACGAACTCCAGACACATGTGCCACTTTGTGCATCTGGCTTTATGTGGGTACTGGGGTATCGAACTCTGGTCTTTCTGTTTTGCAGGCAAAGGCCTTAATCGTTAAGCTATCTCCAGCCCAAGTCTGGTTTTTATGCCATTCTTGGGATTCAAACCAGGGCTTTGTGCATGCTATAGGCCATCAGTCTACCAGCTGAGCCACATCCCCAGCATAGCACTTAGGTGCATGCACTAGTTCTTCGAGTTTTTGATAATGAATTCTACTTAGACTGCTGCTCACCAATCTGTCCCTGTATTGAGTGTCCTGGCAAGAGGGTAGATTTAATCACCCATGTCCAGAAGAGGTTTTTCCCAGTTTTGCTTGGAAATGCCATGATTACTTGCCAACCTTTCATAAGTAGAAATCACCTAAAATCACCTGGGATCACCACTGTCAAATATTTAGGCTGTGTTTTTGATTAAGATCAAAGCAAATAGCTAGGACCTTTAAACTTTTCATTTTTATCTTTTTAATATTTTTTTACTTATTGATTGAGATTGGAGGATGGGTGAACCAGGGCTGCGAATGAACTCCTAATGCATGCACCACTTTGTGTATCTGTCTTTACATGGTGTAGCAGTCAGCCACACGCTGCTAGGATGAATCTTCACACCAGGCACAATTTGGGGGGGGGGATGTATTTATTGAAACTATAGATTGAGGGGAAGTTTTGTAACAGTGAAAGAGGCTGGCTTTCTTTTACAGGTCTGAGCAGAGAGAAAAACCCATCACCAACACCATACACATGGAACAGCAAACAGGCAGGAGAGCCAAAGAGAATTTCTTCTCCTTTATATATAGGCTTAGGGTGGGGTCTTACAACCCTTCCCCAGACTCAATGGCTTCCTGAGTCTCTGGAATTTCCTTCCTGCACTGCCCACACAGGAAAGGATGTTTACTTCTAGCTTCTTTGAGCTTCTTTACATCCTGCCCCTTGCTGAGAGGCTGCCTTCCTGTAAACATCCTCAGAGACCCACCCAAGATAATTAAAAAGATCAAGTTGACATCAAAACCCAACCATCACACATGGGTACTGGGGAATGGGACCTTTAATCACTCTCTAGCCCTTTGTTTTTTATACTACAACGTTTAAAACTTACAGAACATGAGAGTAAATAAATATTTGACTATTGTGTAACATTGCCTGGCTCACCTGTTCAGCCTGATACTGACCTACCTTTTATGTACTTTTAGTCAAATCTAATATTTTATCATTTTTTGGATTTTTTAAAGTTTCTGGCTCCTCTGTTATGTCATTATACTTCTTTTACTGCTTCTATACCTATTTCCACGTTTCTACTTTTCCATCTTAGTTTAGCTTTAAAAACCCTGCTCCATTTATTTATACAAAACATATAAAGAAACCTTTATGCCTTTGTTGGCTTTAGAACTTTTGTTTCTCACTGTCGATGTGATTGTCTTAATGCCTTTCCTGGAATTTAAGCTTCTGGAAGGTGTGAATCATGTCCTGTATGTATTTGTGTTCCTAAAGGTCTAGCCATATTCCTGTCAGAACTGGTCATCAGAGAATGGCAGAGAATGCCTATGCCCAGAGACTGAAACAGGAGGTCTGGGCAGGTCCCAGCAGTGAGAGATAGATGTCCAGGTAAGTTGAGCAATTAGTTTCAGGGAAGACTGGGATGAATGCCAGGCTCATGTCCTTGTAAGGCCCATACCGCATGGTAGGAAGGAGGTCTTACTATGTTCAGTAGGTGAAGGTCTGATATGTGAGTGGTCCCTGCAAGCACACTCAAGGTGTCCTGGTGATCTGTGAGGTGGTGATCTGTGAGGTGGTGATCTGTGCGTGATGATCTGTGCGTGATCCCTGCAGCACAAGGACCAGGTGGTGATCTGTGAGTGATCCCTGCCAGCACACTCAAGGATCATCTAGGTGGAGAAGCTGGGCTTTGCATATGAATTTTGTAGTCAGAATTGTGAAATATCTTAAGTGGAGTGAGATAGGAACCAGGGCTACGTATATCAGCTCTGGCTTGGTATGGATGGGGAAGGATATAGAATCAAGACAGGCATTAGGTTGGTGATAAGATATATGTTAGAGGAAAGGATTACCTGGATTAAAGTTAGAGGTTAAAAATTCCTGGAATTAGGACATGAGGTTAAAACAACCAGGAAGCTGATTTATCAAACTGTTACCTAGGTGTCCTTACATTTCCTTTTCTAAAATCCAGCTCATTCCTAGTTCCAGTTAAAACATTTTGGCTGTCTGTAAAGCTATAGTTTCTTCTCTCCCTGTAAAAGTTCCTCAGTTAAGTCCATTTTCTTGATCTAGGGTTCAAACCTCTCAAGAAAAAGTACTGAGTAAGAAAAGGTAAGGTGTTAATACTTGAAATTATTCCTTTGGGCCTTCAGAATAGATATTTTGCATACCTTTTCATAGCATTTATTGTTATAAATTTAATAAAATAATCATGATGTTAAAAATGGCTTAGTGTTTTTACATTTAAGGTACTTATACAGGGCCTATGCCAGTGCTCAAAGATACAATGCCTGTTTCTGAGTTAATGAAGTACATGGGAAATGAGCTTGGAAATGTCTCCAAAGATTGGCTTAAGAAAGGCCTTGAGTACTGTGCAGGGAAGACTGAGCTTCCTTGCCCCTGTGATGGGATTCTAAAGTTACTTGTGTCTTTCTGTTCTTACTTTTTATTGTAAAAGCACTACAAGCTGTGGTGCTGGTTCATCTGCCTGCTTGGTTCTTAGTTAACGGCATAGCAGAAACTAGTGCAGCAGAAGGAAGGATAGTGTGAAGGGGATTGCAAAGGTGGGCTGGCTAAGGGACAGGATCCATTTGAATCCTAAGACTCAAAGGAATTAAAGTCAGGCTTGAAAATTTGTACTGTAATAAACTTAAATTTACCAAGAAAAGGAGTTATTATTTAAGGACTAGCTTTCTTTAGTACCTCTTTTCTCCTTTTTAAAATTTTAAGATTGAGTTAATTTATTAATATATGCTTTTTTTTTTTAAAAGAAATGCCTCAGTTCCTGCTTCTAGCTAGGTCCCCCACCCTCCTCGCTTCACCTTCTTTATTTATTTTCTCAGAATTACTTCTAATGCCTCTGCTTACCATATACTTTAGACTTGAGCTGTGGCTGCCTTGCTGCTCTCATCCTCCTGCTCCTAGATTCCAGCATACTTGTAGCTTCGGATTGTTCCTTCTTGATTCTGGAATGCTCTCCCTCTTCTTTTCATTGGTCTGCTCCCATGTATCCTTTAAGGCTTACCTGATAACACTATCTCTGGCCTTGTGAGTCTGAATGAGTTGGAGACTGAGCTATGAGTCTAGGATAGTGTTTTGATGTGGGGGTTGGTATGAATAGTGAGAGTATGTTAATTATCTTCATTTGTATCACTCTTCCCTGTAGTAACTGTGGCTCTATTGGAATGTGATTAAAAAAAAATTAGAGACCGCTTTCTAGCAGTTTCTCATTACCTTTTACTTACGCAATGATGTATCCTCTCATTAGAAATAAAGAAATACTTTCTCTGTTGGAATATTTTCTAATTCTTTTGCAATTTTAAACCTTCGCAGTCTTTTATAAAGAGTAATCCTGAGCATTAAAAGGCAATCTTGGTATTGAGATAGTCAAATTCCTTTCATATATGTAGTTATTACAAATCAAATAAGTTGTATAAATCCTTACTTGTTGCCTAGGGAAAGGAATAATTGAAGTATTTAAAAATATTTTTATTTTTCATAGTGAATTCTAGTCAGCATGGGCTAGAGTGAGACCCTACCTCGAACTCTTCCCCCCCCCAAAAAAAATTTTTTTTATTTACAGGTAATCAATACTCAGTAGCTAACAGGTAACTTGTTACCTGACTTACATACATTATGCAAGGTTTTTTCCTTGCCAAATAATCTCATTTTCATTCTTAATAAATCTGTTTTTTTAAGCAATTTAGTATGTGCCATATTTCAAATTCTTTATCATTCTATAGTTAGGTTAATGGATTTTCATAGGTTCAGGATGTTTCTGTAACAAATTTAACTGGATACGAGTTCCATAACTTCATTTTGAATCTCTGCAGATAATTTTTTTTTGGTTCACTTCTTTACATTATTTTTAATATAACATCCTAGATATCTTCTATCACTATAACATTTTTTATTATTATTGGTATTAATTTAAAATACTAATTTTCATTGAATATTGTCTTCATTAAAATCAGGGTTTCACAGAATAAGTGTGGTAGAGAAAGTCTATTTTACGTTTGTTTGTAGTGTATGCTTATGTATGCTAAGCAACAATTATTCACAGTTTGGCATGATAATCATCGTTGCTCAAAAGAGCACATTGCAAGATGGTGTAGGTCAGGATTAAAGTAATTTGGCAGTTTTTTGAGAAAGTTTGCTTAGCAGCTCTCAGGTTAACTTTGCGTAATTTAAAGAATACTTTGGCTTTGATATATAAAAAGTAATATAAGAATTAATTTATTAGAACTGGATTAATTTTTCAGAAGATAAATTTGATAATGTAATGCATAACCATGATTTTTTAAATAAAAACAATGAAAAATCTTGCTATTAAGAGTGAGGATTGGGCTGGAGAGATGGCTCAGCGGTTAAGGCACTTGCCTCCAGTGCCTAAGGCCCTGGGTTCAATTCCCCAGGTCCCACATAAGCCAGACCCACTGGGTGGTGGCCCTGGTGCGCGCTTTCTCTCTCTCTCTCTGTATCTCTGCTTGAAAATGAATAAATAAAATATTAAAAAAAAGAGTGAGGATAGTTTGTGTAGTTTTTGTATACTTGCATTTTTTCCCTTCTCATGTGTTAAGGAAGGCAGCTATGTTCACCATCATATGACCAATGTCACATTAATTTTCTCTTAGTGTTTTTTTTTTTTTGTTTGTTTGTTTTGTTTTGGTGGAGGTGCTGGGGATCGAACCCAGGGCCTCGGGCACTCTCAGTTTTAATGTGCATTGGAATATGCTTGGTTTTAAAAAAAGAACAAACAAAATCGAAGACACAGACAGAAAACTTTCATGTTTGCATGTTGTGGAGGTAGATGGGGCTTGGTAGACATAATGAACTGGATTTGTTCTGTGAATTGATCATGTCCTACTAACCTAATTATTCATGAAACAGATTGTTGTATGACTCAGGTCCCTAGAATGGAGTCAGGGTTGGGCTAGGACTAGTGAAAAAGCTACTAGGCAGGACTTCAGAAGGCCTAGAGTTTTTGCTTTTCCTCTTGGCACAAGGTCTGTTTTCTTATCTAGTTCTAGGAGTATCAGGTAAAATAATAGATTGGCAAGATTCTGTAACTACTTTATGAATTATTGTAAACTGTAATATTTAAGAAAGGATTATTGGAGGCACAGAAATAATGTATTGAACAATGTCTACAATAGAAATACTTTGCATAAAATGTTAAGTGTGGACAGTTAATATAAAACTAATTTTTAGTTCAGAAAATTCTATTAAATTTTCTCTATTTAAATGTGTTTTCTGCCTTTTGGGTGATTTTTCTCTTAGTGGATTCTTGTTATAGACCAAAGGCTGCCTAAAACAAATGACCTTATAATAATTCATACGAATTTTTGACTATGTGTCTACATTCCACAGGGCCTTACCAACTTTGTTGTGATATAGTTCAGTCCTATGAAGTATTTAGTAAAATGAATTCAGTAGAATTTTTTTAGTCAATTTTGATAGACCAGTCCAAGCTATTCACCAGTTAACTTTTTATGCTATGTCAGTTTGTCTGTTATGATATTTTATTTTAGCCAATTTTATACATGTATTTAATATATTTTGATCACATTTCACTCTATATTTTCTCCCTTCTGCCCCCACTAAACCCCTTTTTCTTTACAACTAATCTGCTATATACCTTAGTGTCTTTTTGTTTTTGATGAGCCATTGAGTTCAATTAGGGTTCCTTGCATGAGTACTGTGGGGGGTTAATTACTGCAATATGAGCTGCTTAGTATTAGTCACACCACTGATTAAAATGACTTCCCCACCACAGCAACCATTAACTGCCGAAAGCTACTCTGGTGGTAATGGGGAATGGAATGCTGATGGCTCAATCTTAGGCAGGAAATCACAGCTTCTGTGAGCTCCTGAGTATAAGGCAAGCTTTGTATCCATACTACTTAACATCACCTTTTCCATCCCCTAGCTCTTAGATTCTTTCTACCCCTTCGAAAGTTCTCTGAGCCATAGGGGTAGAATGTGGTTTAGATGTCACTTTTTCTGAGCACTTTCACAAGGTATATGCCTCTACATTAACTTCTTCCCATTGGCAAAAGAAACTTCTGTGGTTGAGATTGAGAACAGTACTAACGTATGAGAATAAACACCATAGCAGCAGTAGTAGATCCCCACCTTAGGCCTATGACCTCCCTAGCCATGTACTTTGCACTAGGTTTACAGTACCTGCCATGAATTCTCTCCTGTAGGGTGGGACTCAAGGCTAATTAGAAAGTGCTTGGTTACCCCTATAACATCATGCTGTCAATGGACCAGTGAGCATTGGTAGGTTTGTGGAGCAAAAGTTGGATAAGACTGTTGATGACTTTTCTCCTTCAGGAGCCTGCATAATGGTTACACGAAAGCTAGCCAGCAGAGAAGTTTCTAGCTTGATGCCAGCTTGATTTCTGTGTCTTGCATCCAAAATGTAGGATATCTTTAGCAATAGGGACCAGTGTTGGTGGGCAACCAAGAGCAATGTATTGTTTTAGGTGTCTCTGTAATCTATCTGACCAACAACTTAATGAGAAATACCTCATTGCTGGCACTGAAATTTTTTGATAAATAAACTTAAGACTTCTATAAGCAGCTTTATCCACTCTAGTGGATATAGGTGACCTTTTTAAAAATATTTTATTTTAAATTTATATTTTATGCTGTCCTACAAAGCAGTATATTTCCTTTTCTTGCATCCTTGATTTTAATATTACAGCTTACTGAGCATTGTGAGTAAACGACTGGCCTGGCAGACATCTAAGGGATATTTACCACAGCATTCTGTGCCCATAGTTAATGTAAACAAACACAGAGTCTGAAAGTTTTTGACAAACAATCATCTTTAAAAGTTGTGAATAGGAAATTTCACATTTTCAAAGGGAAATTCTGTGCAGATAAGCAGAGGAAATAATACCCCTATCATTTAATACTTGGGGAGCATTAATCCTTCTTTATCCTTTTAAAAAATAATTTGTTTATAATATTTTATTTATTAACTTGCAAGCAAAGAGATAGAGGCAGATGATAGAGAGAAAGAGAGCGAGAGAGCAAGAGTGAGAGCGAGCGAGAGAGCGAGAGAGAGAGAGAGAGAAAGAAAGAGTCAGAGAGGGTCAGAGAGATTACAGGCACGCCAGTGCCTCCAGCCACTGCAAACAAACTCCAGATGCATGCACCACTTTGTGCATCTGGCAGAGGGGAATTGAAACCCTGTCCTTAGGCACCGGAGGCAAGCACCTTGACCGCTGAACCTTCTCTCCAGCTCTCTTTAATCCTTTTTTATCTCATACTTTGATTCTGGGATAAAGATTTGAGATCTTGCTCAGCCTCGGCATCTATATTCTCATGACTGTTCCTGAAATGGAAAGTAACTGAAACAAAACAGGAAAGATAACCTTTAATCAATGAAAATTAGCTGTTCATGTGAATTTGAACTTCCTGTCTGTTTGACCTGTAGCCTTTAGAGTTGCTTTTTTTTCTTCTTCTAAATTTGCTTATTGTTCAAATATTTATCGAAGTTTATGTACTGGAGGTAAACAAATAAGGAATTAACATTCAGCCTGTATGTTGCTGTTGCTATAAGTGTTTAGTTTATGAGTAGGACCTCAGATGGACAGATAAGTAGTTCATTAAGCTTCTTTCTTTATAAGGCCCACCTGGCCTGGGTGACTAGCTGGGAAGACTGTTTCAATACAACCTGGCATTTGGAGGAGATAGGAAGGTACTTTAATGATATGTTGTAGTGTTTATGAGGGAAAAGTGCTGGTAAGGAAAGACCGAGGCTTGGAAAGTGTGCTCCACTCACTAAAGGGTTTCAGGCAGGAGGATGACATCGTTTAAGGTTTTCATTTTGATGTATGTATCACTGCAGATGTTCAGTGTATATAATGAGTATGGAGCGGGAGCAAGGGCAAGTAGTGAGCAGGTTCTAGTAGCGGCAAGGATCCTGTGGTCAGGAGAAGCAGAGATTCGGGGAGTAGAGTTAGAGTTGAGGATTGATGGACTTGGTGGCAGTTCAGTCACTACAAGTGGGTGTAGAGTGCTCTAGGTTTTAGACACACTGGCTTTGGGATACTAGATAGGAGGATACAGCTGAGTTGGAAATGAGATTTTGAAGCTACAGGTTTCGAAGTCATCAGTGAGTGAGTAGGCTGCAGGTTGTGTGGCAGCTGAAAATGTATGACTATTGATTTAAATAATCAAGGGACTTAGTGTGGAAGGACACCTGAGCAAGAGAAGCAGCGCCTGCTCATTGATCACAGAACAAAGCATGCATTTGTATATAAATGTAAAAATGGATAAATGGTCTCCTTGCCATGCTCTTTATAGAAGATCACCTGGCTCCTTTGATTTGTCTCAAGTAAAGATTAAGTAGCAGTAAAAGCTCATGTCATTCAAGTAAAGCTGTTACTGGACTAGGCTTTTTATGAAGAAATTGGAAGGGAATAGTGTTCTTTTTAGTATCTCAAAATGCCAGAAGAAACAGAACAGTTGTTTCAATGCTGTAAAGAAAGCAAAGGCTTGTGAATAAATCAAATCATGTATGCTTCCAAATTATATATGTTGTCAATAAAATTATATTTTTAGATTTTTCAAGGGTCAGAGGAAGTGTGTTTCATATGCTCTTTAAAAAGAATCACTTAAGGGGTTGGGGATTTAGCTCAGTGGATGAGCACTTGCCTGGTAAGCACAGGCCTTCCGTTTGGTCCTCAGTACTGAAAAAAAAAAGGCAAAATCACAAAAAGACCCCCCCCCAAAATTTTTTTTTAAAAACAAGGGAACTAAAAAGAATCACTTGAGGCTTTATATATGCACATACTAT
>PVHP010003644.1:31595-77098 GCA_004024765.1 Zapus hudsonius
GTGCAGAATGACAAAAAAAAAAAAAAAAAAACATTTAGAAAGATAGACTGTAGTTCTAAAACCCTTAGTCTGAGAACTCAGGATAAAGTATTAGAGGATGAAAAGAGAACCTGCATGATCAATTTCTTAGATTTCAGTTTAACTTCCATAATGAACACAAGTGTTGTTGAAGGAGGGCTTTAACAACTTGGAATCACCATTAGTAGAATTTGAAGCCAGAATCTTTAACTACTGAGCCATCTCCTTAAGCCCTGATTAGTAAAATTTCAAATAAAGGAAAGCTGTATGCTCTGTTTCTAAATAGCTTGGTATGATCTAAGCAAGAAATCATGGTCATTGTGCCAAGGGACGGAAAGAGGGATGAAGTCAATATAGAAGGCACAGTATAAAGGAAGCATTTATTAGAATGTAGTAGATTGTAAGTTTGAGTTGTGGTGTTCTTAATACCAATATGTACCAAAATTTGGATCAAAGACACATTTCATTCATTGACCCAACATATCAGCAAGCTTTTCTAAGATAATAATACACTTACTAAAGAACTTTATAGCTAGATAAGGTTGAAATAGCTGCATTGGGTCCTCCTTTGAAGGTTCATAGTGAACATTAGCATTGTAGGATTCTGGAAATATCTTTCAGCAAAGAACCCTGCTTATCTACATTTAGCTCAGTGTTTTGTAGCTTCTTTTGACCATGGACACTGTGTTTTGGTTGTGAAGTACCAATTAACAGGACATGAGATTTCAGTGGTTTAGAAAGCAGAGTTTGAAAAATATTTTTGAATAGACATGTATCAATCTGTAATAAAATTAACATAATAAAATGTAGTTTATACCACTCTGCCATTATATTTTATCATAATATATGGCTAATCAACATTGTGTTATAGTCCGTGATAATAGTTCTTACAGACTTATATAAATATGCACTAAAATAAAAATAATAAAATGACACGATTGAAAATAACTATGACCAACAACAGGAAAATAATAAATAGAAGGTTTATCTAATCATGTAAATATGACTTGTCAGAAATAATCAGATAAGAAATTCATTCCTTCATTTGATTCAGGAAGAAGACTTTTATGCTAAACTTCGTGTATAAGAACATTTGATATCATTTAATACCTTCTTGATCCTTTTTATTTTTTTTGAAAAGAAAAATCTTCTTAAAATTGAAATTACCGGGCTGGAGAGATGGCTCAGCGGTTAAGGCACTTGCTTCCAGTGCCTAAGGCCCTGGGTTCAATTCCCCAGGACCCACATATGCCATACCCACAAGGTGGTGACCCTGGTGTTCTCTCTCTGTCTCTGTTTCTGTCTCTGTCTCTGTCTCTCTCTCAATCTCTCTCTCTATTTCTCTGCTTGAAAAAATAAATAAAATATTTAAAAAAAGAAAATGATCAGAAGCAGTGCTTATAATAAAAACTTAAAGAACTTATCATTAAAAAAATTGAAATTACCATTTAGTATTGGGCATGGTCAGTATCATAATTCATATAAATCTATAGTCTTAATTACTGTACTTTAAGCTCATTGAGGGTAAGAAATATGTTAGTTTATATATTTTTTGTTACTTTGATAAAGGGTCTTATAGTTTTAATGACTCAGTGGTCCAAAGAGCTGGTTATTCAGTAGAAACCTTGTTCTTTAGGGTAGCCTTTATGTTTGGTTTGTTTGTCCAGTGAGTCTTCATTTCATAAGATGAATTACAATTTTTATCTAATCTTTCAGTGACTGAATATTTGTAAATATTCTTGGCCAGTAAAGGAGTATAATAATAATTAAAAAAAGATTTGTCCTTTGCATAGAGCAAGATGGGGAATACTTCAATAGAAGAGAAATGTTTGTACTGGAAAAATTAAGGGATTTAGGGACCTGAGGCTGGCTCAGAACTCTCTAGGATGTGGTTGGGTTTTGAACTAAACACAGCTGTTCTGTGGTCTTGGGGACTGATAGCCCTTGAAACCCTACTCTCGTTCAGAGTTTGAGAAAACTTTGTTCATATGCAGAATCCTAGAGTCGTCCTACTAGGAGGAAGCTTCAGTTACATCCAGCTCCCCAGTGTGTGTGTGTGTGTGTGTGTGTGTGTGTGTGTGTGTGTGTGTGTCTGTCTGTCTGTCTGTCTGTCTGTCTGTCATCTCTAAATACACACAAAACACACCTCACTTAATATTGCTTTGCAGAGGCCAGGAAATCAGGTTCCATTATTTTCTCTTTGTGTTGTCTTAGGTATAACTTCTCTTTTTAATTTCTTATCAGTATACGGAGATTATTTCCTATTCTACTATAATCTTTTTTCCTTCTGTGATTATTTTAGAAGCTGTCTGAAATTTTTTTAAAAACTACAGAACAGTATGTGTAAGATATTAGTAAAACACTCTGATGGTCATTTTGCTGGAAGAGCACAAATAATTAAAGGTTTATAAACATTAAAAATGAAGGTGATAGAGAAACATGAAGATCTTTTTTCTCCCCTTTTCATTTGGGTTTTCATTTAAGAATACACATTCAGATGGAGCTAATATTTAAAGGCCTTTGCATTTCATATAAAGCATTATGCCATCATTCAGAATCTTTGTGTGCTAGCATTTTTATTTTTAATTTATTCAGTTTTGGATGAACTTTCTTCTCTTTAGCAGTTTCTTGAGGAATGAGCAGGTTTTTCCTCTCCGACAGGAAGCCAAGGAAGGGTGCTGATGGAGGTACAAGGATCCCCTAAGCTTGCATTGGTTCAGAATAGAGTCACAGCCAGAAGTCATGTTTTTGTTATTACTTAACACATATTCCTCCTCCTGTTGGGTATATATGCTAGTTGATAATTGTGTCCTTGTAATAATTTTGATTATTATAATAAAATTACCATATTCTTTTAGGAAGACAGTCTACTGCTTATTGAAGAGTCACAATGAGTGAGGACATACAGGGAGTATTTTCCGTAAGAGGATATTTTTTCAGTTGAAGAAAAATTTACATCCTTATTAAATAAATTATATCCATACTAAAAATAAAGTGTGAACAAGTAATAGGCTTATAGCTCACACATTTTCCAATGTTGACTTAATAATAGAAAAACTGTCTGAAGTACTTTATGAAGTGATGCTCTGAATACATATTCATTATGATTGACTTCATTTTCATGTAAGAGAAAAACCTATATGGGAAGAGTGAAAGGGGACAAGTTCTAGAACTGAGGTCACTCATTTTTTATAGTTTTCTCATTAACTATAACTGCACGATATCGTCCATGAATTTGCAGAGATAACTAATTACAAATTGAAATCTTAGAACATTGTTTTGTCTTTAAATTGTTTATAAAAACAATAACAAGCTGAATAGAACTAAGCATTTAACTTAGCCTTTTATGGGGTCAACCATATACTTGATATAATATGTAACTCTAAGCAAATAAAAACTTTGTGACATGAATGTCCCCATGACATTTTACCTTTTCAATTAATCATTGAGTATCCTTCAATAGTTTCTTTTCCACAAAAAATTTTCAGTGATGAAATCTTTGGAAATAATCAGGTATTATTTGTAAGGCCATACTTGGGGTGATAGCTAATCCACACCATCCTCAAATTCTTTGTTTGGAGCTATTGCACTTGATGTAAAATGTCAATAAGCTAATTTGTGTAACTTGAGTTATTTATTTATGAAGAAATTAGAATTAATTGATCTTTAGAGACTGGAAAGGATTGTGGAGATGCTGTAGTCCAGTAGTTTCAGTTGCTATTTGAGGTCACCAAGGTTAAGGGAGATTCCTCAGCCCTTGGCAGACCTGGGTTAAGACTTGTGTCCACTGTCCCCGGTCCACTGCCTGCTCCTCCCTGTTTTGTGCCTTTGTGAGACTCTTCTCGGTAGCAGTAGGTCTAAGGAGGAGTTAAATGAGCACAACCTGGTTTGAACCATGTAAAGTTGTAAGACAGATTTTATTCAGTATCATCATAGAAGAAATAATTATTTGAAAATTTTACTTTGTTGGGGGGGTGAATCCACAATCCAAATTTAAAATACACTTTTCTTAGCATTTAACAGGGTGAAAGCAAAGCAGTTCATAATGACACATGAGGGACAGAGAGATGGCTGGGCAGTTCAGAGCACTCACATGAGGGCTAGTGATGGCCAAAGACCACCAAGTTTAAGTTAGACTCTCCAGAACCCACATAAGAAGTTGTTTATGGCTCACTACCCGTGTCTGTAACCCCAGACTGTGCGTGGAGAGACCAGAGAATCTTTGGGACTTGCTGACCAAAATAGCAGCTATGATTTGAGGGAGAAACCCCATCTCTTTGGATGAAGAGTGGAGAAGGGCACCCGAAGTTCTCTGGGCTCTGCAGGAACATGTACACATGCGTGTATAAGCTATATACACCACACATACTCTAAACACATGAAAAACAAATGACATGTGAAAGAGTAAGTGGTGAAATAGAGACCTTAGTATACTTTGTCAGGTAATAAAATACTTTTGAATTTAGGACCCTAGGCTTTCTGTTTTAATATAAAAAAAATGACAGAATGTGTATTTAAATATGGGTTTTTGTTTTAAATAATATAAGTTGTGTTCAGGTTTATTTCTTTGTAGAAATTAAAACATGAAATAATCGAGGATGGACAACTGAGAGGTCAGTAGCAGGTGTCAGAGCACTAAGTTTCTGAAAAGTTTTCTGTTATGAGCAGCTTTCACTGTAAGACTAAATTCCAGGATGGAGATGCTCATGGTGCCGTCAGTTATCAGTTAGCCAGTTGCTCTTTGGCATGTGCCTTAATGATGTTCTCACTTTTGTTTAAATCAGAGATCAATTGAGTAGGTCTACTTTAGATTATATGTAGGCAGGCAGGGCTGTTTGAATTTGGATTTGAAGTGGAGAACAGCATGGATGTGTGCATATGAGTGACAGATGGTGGGGGACAGATAGAGGGAGGGAGAGGAGAGAGAGAAAGACAGAGTATGTATGTCTGCTTTTATATTACAGACCAAGACCATGATTATAAATCAAAAACTGAAGTTGGTTTTTCAGCTCATATCCTTAAAGCCAGGCTTGTGGCTTTTGAGTTAAGTATGAACTACAAATAGGTAATCTGAAATAAAGCCATCCAGGAATTTTAGGGCTTTTTCAAAAAACATTGTTTTGTTTTCCAGATTTTCAAGTCTTTATAATCTTTGTTTTCTTGTTCCATGCTTACCATCTCCTCTAACATTACAGACTAGCTCTCTGAAGATCTGGTTGCTTATTGTATCTCAGGAAGGTTCATGGTGAGAAGTGATCTGTGCCAGGCATGCTGGGAGAGTCAGAGGACTGGATGCCTTAGTCCCTGCTGATCCTGCCATCAGCAGAGCAAGAAAGGCCCTCCATTCACAATGCCATGGTATGGGGCAACCATGAAGACCCTCAGAGAAGTGTAGGAATTTGTTCTTAGCTTTGGGGGGAAGCTGTTGTGGTGGGTGAAATGAAGATTTCTGAAGCTTAGAAATGGGCTTGGTCAGCAGGAATAGTGGGGCTCTGACTCATTCTCTTGACAGTTGCAAAGTGGTGGTAGTTGTCCAATGAAAACCAGCCCTGGAGCTGTCTGAAAGCCAGTCTTTGAGTTCATTGGATAGCCCTAGACTTGAGACACCTTGTTTTTTTCTTGGCTGTTTCTCTGGCAGACATTCTTGAATGCTAGTTAACTAGGGTAAGAGCTCTTTAATGCAAGGGTCCATTTGTTCTTTTTTCTTTTCCTTCTTTCTTCTTTTTTTTTTTTAATCTCTAGCACCCGCTTCATTAAAAAAAGGATTGTCTTTGGCATAAATAAGGGCCTATGATACCAGCCTAAGGCATTTAATCTTTATTATAAAGGTCATTGTAAACCAATGGAAAAATTTAAACCAAAGAATGATATAGGAGGAGAGGGGGTGGGAGTAAGTATGGTCAAAATACATGGTGTCCTTGAAAGAAATTATGGAACCTAGCATTATGCAAATATATACACCAATAAAAATGAATGGTTGACAGATTTGATAGATACAGTACAGTGCAAGTTGCATTCTAGGATGAGTAATTGCAGTGTATTAGTGTGTATGTTACCCTTCTAAAAATTATATTTGAACTTATTCTGAGTTTATCAAATGCCAATTTATAGTTAACACTGTACTAAATGTATGGTAGTCATTTGAACAAGGGTTCAAATGCTGCTACTTCGGTTTAATTCTAACAGCATTTAGAGACAGTTGTTAGACATATTTTTCAGGTTCACTGAAATAAAGCAGTATTACATAGGGTCTGGTTTTTCATTCACTCAGCAAATATTTGAGTATCTGCTGTGTACCTATGATGATCTTAGTATTGTGAGCACAGTGAAACAAGACAAGCTCCAGGAGGCATTTTTAATGGTCAAATGTCATTCAGAATTCTAAAAGTGGTTCGCCAACATTTTTTTTCCTTCATTTTGTTTTATTCTAAAGGGTGTCACACATGCAAATCAGAATGTAGGGAATCTGTCTTGGAATTTCTTGGGCATTGTGTATATTGGAGGAACCTAGACCATTTAGCAATCTGACATTTATTTAGTAATAACTTTTCTATAATGAGATACATATTATTACATATTATACATATTATATTATGTTATTTCGGCTTAATTTTCATCAGTTTCTCATAGTATCCTAAATAGCACACAAAACTGATTTTATTAATTGGCAAGTTTATAAATATGTTTACCTTTTATAATAAATGTGCCTACTGTTTCATTTAGTTGGATATCAGAGACCCTTTATAGTAATTGGCCTATGACTTTATGACTAAATGCCCTTTTTTCAAGTAGATAAAATAGCATTTTGTATTTCTGCATGGTCTCTCTTCAGTTGATAGGCGTGCTTTACTTCCTGTCAACATATTTGACAAAAAAGATAAGTTTTACATGGCTGTTGGAAAATTTAGAATGTATTTTCCATTTTAAATAACTGTATGACTCATTCATTGATCTGATAATTTTTTCTAGAACATTTATAGAGAATAGAAGATTTGTGACTAATGGCTAACAAGAATTCTAACTGAAATTTATTTTATAATTCAAGCAGTTTTACCAACACTAAAACACATACACACAACCAACCATTGTAATGATAGTGACAACAAGATGATTCTTACCTCCACTAACAAAATCACAAAATATTCTTAACCAAAGCCCAACATGACTGGTTGTTTTGGGGAAGTCCTGTGGTATGACACCTTTTGAATGGTTGGACATTTTCCATTAAAACCGGTGTCTTCAGTGTTGTATTTCCTAATTACAAATGGCACATGCTAATATAGAAATTATATGCTAATATACTATTATAGATGCCCTCTTTTCTGCTCCTAGGGATTCTTTTGTTCAGTAATTACTTCTACATCTGTAATTTTTCTTTTCTGAGAGAAGCTTTTTGCTTAGTGATTCTGTCTTTGAGCTTTGTTTTCTCATGATTGGGAATTGTTTCTGTTTCGGTCAGCTTTCTAGTTGCTGTGCAGAAAGAACCCAAACAAAAGCAGCTTGTGGAGGAATGGGTTTATTTGGCTTACCGACCAGAGGGGAGACTCCATCCTGGCAGGGAAAACGATGGCACGAGCAGAGAGTTAGACATCAACTACGTCACAGCACTAGAAATAGCGGCAGGAAGATATGCCAAACACTGGCAAGGGGAAGCTGGCTTATAACCCCCACAAGCCCGCCCCCAACAACACAGCTCCATTGAGGTTGTAAAATCCAAACTGCCATCAGCTGAGGATCAATCACTGAGAACACATTCATTTGTTTGTGGGGACACCTGGATCAAACAATGACAGTGTCCATAAGTTGATTTAAGCCAGTTTTTCTGACAGATAATTGTGCTTTGAAGAAGTATTCTCACTGATGATTTCCTCCGTGTGTGTGTGTGTGTTTGTATGGTATGCACATGCATGTGTCCTTGCAGCACCCCATCTGATCCCTGCAGTGTCCCACTCCATGGCTCTTCTGCCAGTTCTTACTTGAGACAGAGTCTCTTCCTGATCCTGGAGCTGGGGTCTAGTACTATGGAGATTTTAATTCTTTCAATTCATAAGACAAGGACTGGGGGATACCCTAAATTTATTGGTGCGTTGGCCTATTGGTGTATTGGCAAAGAACCCCGATACTGTTACAATGGGTTCTCTCAAGTCTTAAATGTGTCTTGGTAGAGCTTTCTTGGTAGATCTACAAAATAGTTTTCTTACTCACACAATCCTATTTCTTGCAGTGAGCAAATATAAGAACATTAGGGATTTAAGAAATACCTCTGTAGACTCTGAAAGTTGCCACTCAGTGCTGGCCATCCACAAAGCAGAGCTTTTGCATCTGTAATGAATGTGCAGTATGTACAGAACCTCCCACCAAAGATGAAGAATGCATACTACCTCCCACCTGAGGACAGTGCTGCTGCTTGTACCTGGCCACATAAACTCCTACCCATCCATTAGGCATTAGGTGAAATCACTTCTGTGGTAGGCAGAGTGCCTTAGGAAGTTAAGTTACATGTGCTTGCTGCTTGGAGGCCATGCCGGTTTTGTCCAGGTGCCCAGGTTCTAGTAGAGTGCCTAGTAACCAATGGGTCTTAATAAATAATGATGATATTGTAAAGATGTAAACATACTAATAGCAAAGAGATCAGTGTCCATGGTAAAGAGGAATAACCAAGTTAATCCAATTAGAAAGAAAATGGGCTTATGTGTGACAGGTGAATTCAGTAAATTGCCAAAAGTTGAAAGAGACATACTAAATTGAAAGCCTTCATCAGTAATCATATTGACTTGCTTTCTCATTGTAGACTTAATCTAATTAAACATAAAATTTCTAGGAATTTCTCTCAAGTCAGTTGCATTTGTTTTATTTTTATCTATATTAACTATGTGGCAGTGACTGCATTAAATGAACTAAAATGACAGCTAGGTTGTCTGCATGCAAAGGTGATTTTGCCTTGCCTGCTGATCAGGCGTCATGGCTGTGTTTTTCCTTTCTTGGTAAACACTGATCTCTGTCTTCCCTGAGGTTCTCCTAGGTACGGAAACAATTCCTGCCCACCGAGCTTCATGATGTGGTTGAGTTGGAGACGTATGTGTGCTGCTGTAGCTCTGAAAGGAACACAGCTAAAGAGATGCTTCTTTCTCCTTCTTAATTGTGCCTAAACTGATTTCACATCAGAACTATTCTAAATCATTCCTCACACTAATGAAAGTGTTGTACTGAGGGAGGACATAATATGCCTGTGAGCTATACACACTGAAGTATAAATTAACTTATGTACATCTTTTTCTTGCATTCTTAAAACCTGAGAGCACACAGTCATGCCAGCTGTGACCCAGGCGAAACATCCCAAGAAAGCTGTAAATTGTCAAGTTTGATTAGGATTGTTCCTGCTTCACATACTGTGAATTACAGTATGCTTTTCAGCCCATTGTAAACTAGATGTTAATATGTTAGCTACAAAGTATTGAAGGAATAACATTGGATCAAAGGGATCAGAGGCAGGCTAAACTAAAATTGAAACATATTTTACATGAATATGTTTATATACACAAGTTTTATGACAAAGCAAGGGCTCATTCACTGTGGTGATTGGCTGCTCTTTGTCTCCTAGAGGCTGTGTGCCAGTGAGTACAGATTGAAATGTTAAATGTGAAGATGAAAATCTATAGTCAACTTCTTTGTTAAGACATATACACAGAATCTTGGTCTTCTAGCCTGTGCTATGATACTTAATTGCCTGGAAGCTTAATGCTGCCAGATCATCTTTCTAATGATTGAATTCACATGACAAATATGTTTAGAACAGTAAGATAAATTATTAATATAAATTGTTTTTACTTGTGGAAGGATATATGAAATTATTACCACAGCTATTAAAATATTGTTTCTGCTTTCTTAGTTTTCCATTTTGTAATGAAATTAGGTGATGTTAAAGCATATTATTTGAAATGCTTGGCAAAATAAAGAGTGTTAATTCTTTCAAAATAAATATTCAGGTTTTTTTTGCTTTTTATTAATTCTTATAATTTCCTTTAAAGCGTTGCAGCTATAGGAAACAGTGTAAGAACATGATATTATTTTTAAATTGTTATTTGTCAGCTATCACATTGCCTGGCAAGGAGTACAATACAGTAAAGGAGCAAACACACAGGTTGGCTTGCCATAGACCTGTGGGATCCCAGAAGAAAGTACAAATGGCAGGGAGTGTAAACAGGGTGGTAGTGCATTGTTCTGAGCAGTGGGGTTTGCCTGGATGGGCAGGTTTGTTTCCAGGGAGTTGTGTTGCAGACGAAAAATCCAAGGCTAAGAGCTGAACACCTTTTGAAGCAGCAAGAAAGTCGGTTTGTCACACCAGGCAGCAGCTGTCTGTTAGTTACCCTGACTAGAGCTTGTTTCTATATAACTAACTTTAGAAATGGTTCATGGATGTAAGGAGGGGTTGGTGCTATTGGTGAGGATGTATAGGGGGAAAGTTGGGGACCATGGTAGCTTTTTCCAACAGTCCATCCTTTGCCTCATACATTCTTTGTGCAACGAACATTTTCATATGAATGAGTACACCACCCCTTCAACAACTTGGATAAGGTAGTGGTCAGGTGCCAAGATCAAATCCATTCAGTTTACCTTTGACAACTCACAATGAGGCCTGTTATCAACAAGATAACTGTAGAATTCACTCAGCATTGTTTTCAGAGCCATTACCATCTCTTCTTTATTGGAATCTGTCCATCAGCATGGTATCATTGATGTAGTAAAACTAGGCCATTCCTGAAGGGAGAAGGGTTTGTTCTGTCTCTGCATGGTAGAGAGAGCAAGAAAATTCCAATACTCCTGTGGCAGGCCTGTCATAGAGCCTGGAGCCATGTGGAGACAAACTGATTTTGATCTTCTGGTACCCAAGGGGCTGAGAAAGAACCATTTATCAGAAACCAAGAGGCTGTCCTGGGAACCATTTGTGATTCATTCACAGTCATAGTACCTGGAAGAGCCTGGGCAGTGCTGTCAACAATAGAATTCAGTTGGTGCAAATCCACTGTAGACTGCCAGTGCCTGTTTGTCGTTGTATTGCCAAGGCAGTGACTTTAGTGAGAATACTGCATGCCTCAGTGTTTCTTGCTGCATTCAAGTTTTTAATCATGGGTGCCTCTTCTCTCCTCTCCTCTCCCCTCCCCTCCTCTGCTTTCTGTTTTTTTTTTTTTTTTTTTTTGAGGTAGGGTCTTGTTCTAGTCCAGGCTGACTTGAACTCACAGGGATCCTCTTACCTCTGCCTGCTAAGTGCTGGAATTAAAGGTGTGCCTCACCACATTTGGCTCATGAGTGTATTGTCTTTCTTTTGGAATTCTGTATTGTTTTGTGTCTGGCAAGGTAAGACAAGTCCATGAGTGGTCTGTCATGTACTTGTCTTACTGTCGCTCCTTTTCAGGTGGGTTTTTTTTAAATTGAGAATTGAGAGGATACATTGTGGACTCTAGCTTGTTCACAGCACATGTGGCAAACCTCCACCCTGAGAGTATATTCAGAGGTGGCAGCAACCATGATGCAAACTAAGGGGCTCAGTTGTCCTCATTTTTAAGGCCTCCATAGCTTCTATTTTTTCATTCAATTCCAAGTTCAGACAATTGAATGTGTGGCCTTTTTTGTCTTCAAGAGAAGCTCATATGAACATAGTCATATGAGCATGAGAATCCAGAAGAACCATACAAGTTTGTGGTACCCCCTCTGCCCATTCATCCTGCACACTTCTTTGTGGATGGTGACTTCTTGGTTCCACCTCTAGTACCCTTTGTTTTAAAGGCTAACAAACTAGGCTACACTGAGGCACAGTGCTTAGTAGTGGTAGCTATGAAAGAATGATTTGTTTCAAGGTCACCTCTTTGCTGCTTCTTCCAGTAGAGATGGATTGGTTTCAGTGGAGGACTCTAGGTCTGTAGAGGCATTCATAGTTCAGTCATCCTGCTTTTGTTTCAGCCAATTGAGACTTCCGTCGTTCAGGTTCTGGTGCTGATTTCTTGGCACCAATCCCATTTGTCTGTCTTTCTTGGAAACCATTATAGCATATGCATAATGCTTCCAGTTGGGTCTTTTGAGGAGATAGTCCAATAGAACACTGTAGTCAGCATTAGTTTTGGTGCACTTTTAAAGGAAGAACACAGACTTCGTTGAGAATATGAGTAATAAGATTCCAAGGGGAATTGAAGGTTTATCACCTTGGCTTGCCACAACTTCATAGGTGCAAGAGTAGATGAATGAATCAGAGCCTCAGTTGTTGAAAGCAGAGTCTGCATTGGGAGATCAGCATTGTAATGCTGGTTCTCTTGCTCACAAAGACCTGGGTGGTACCTGTTTGTGCAGTGAGTTGGATTTCAACTTAGAAATCCAGGGTTCAGGGTTCACTGCTTTCTGTACCCAGTAGCAACCCAACCTGTCACCTCAACTCCAGGAACAAGGACATGCACTGATGGATGCCATTCTGTGGTGACCTTGACACATTAGCTCTCCAAAAGTGCTCTGGAGCAGTCCTTGTATACACTTGGGACACTTGGCTCTCCTGAGGTTAATAATATAAAACACATAAACATTATAATAGGCAATTTGCAGATAATGTGCATCAAAGCAGTATGGTGATATGTTACATTTATGTTCTACGTTCAGAGATGATGGAGCAATTTCCTAATTGATGTCAATGAGTCATTGCCTGCTTAGTGAAGTAGTTCAGGATCACAACATCATCTCTAGTCTGAGAGGAAGAAAACTGATGCTTGAGAGGCTACGTGGCACAGGTGGCAGGTGATCTAGGTGGATGCAGTGGAGCAGACTCGAACTCATATCTGTTGTTCCTGCTACCCTGAACCAAATGTGCTGGCATAGTAGGAAATGAGGCTATAAGTAATACTTGCATGCCAGAGTGGATTGCAGTAAAAATTACCTCTGGAGTTGACTTAACCCTCTTAATAATTTACTTATGAAAGATACCAGTATTAAATTAACTATTCATAGGTGCCTTGTAACATATTTTGAAGATAAACTTGAGTTAATAGTTTTCTGGTTTAGTGTCACAGAGGAAGAGAATGAAAAATTATATTTCAAACAGATTTTTAAAGTTTGCCTTGTTTACTTAATTTTGCTGTCATAATTCTCAGTTGCATAGCTTGATGAGACCTACATATTGATAATGTGTAGAACACTTAGAGCACCAATGAGAAAGAAGTATACATTTTTAATTTTCAAGCAAAAAGAGCTAAAGATTGTTTCTGAGATACATGATTAGCAAGAAGTAGAATAATACTGGGGATCACAGCAGTGAAGCTGGAGGACACTCCTGAGTACAATATCATTGAAGTCAAGTTATTCTTAGAGTTTCCATTAATAATCCTTTAGGTATTTATAACTTTTGGTTGAAAATTCTTTCAGGTAACAATTTGTGTACAGTCTCAGCCTTGGAAGAAATATATTGTGACCCATGTAGATGCCTCTTTAAACATTTGGATTCATGGACGTACTCTTAAGATGAAGGCACATTTTGTGTTGTAATGAGTTCTTTCAGTTTAAAGTGATTTCATTTGTTACTTTGTAGGAGAACATTGTCTTCAGAATTGAACTCAGAATAGCTATTAAAGTCAGATAATTAATAAACTTTAAAAAGTGTATAAATTGTAATTAGTATGGATTAAAAAACCTTTAATTGATCTCATAAAATTTATATTTGAATGAACAATTTGTGCAATTAGTTGATTTAAATTTAAACTTATTTCTAGATTTCGTGTTTTTTTAAAAGGATCATTTTCTTATCTTGATTGCTGTATACACAAGTATTGATTTAAGGATGTAGTACCTTGAACATTGCTTTTCTATACCATGAGAAATTTCATAATTCCAGGATGCTTGTATTTTCTTTGGGATTGAATCAGATGAAAATATTAATTTAGAATTAAGTTATTGTGGTGCTTTGACCCCATAAACTAAATGCGCTCTGAATGCTTGATTCCCAGTTGATGGCAGTTTTGGAATTGGAACCTTGGTGACGTGTGTTGTTGGGGTGGGCTTATAGGGGTTTATTGCTGGCTTCCCCTTGCCAGTGTTTGGCACATCTTCCCACCACTGTTTGCAGTGCTGTGGAGGAAGTGATGTCCATCTCTGCTTATGCTGTCATTATGCCATCATAGAGCTTCCCCTCAAGTTTGTAAGCCAAAATAAACCCATTCTGTCTCAAGCTGCTTTTGATTGGCTTCTTTTCTGCTCAGCAATGAGAAGTTATGTTCCTAAAGATAGGTTAAAAAAGATATCCAGAGAGTTTTTTTGCCCCAATATATTCCTGACAATATATAACAATTTTGCATAAAGTTCTTTTTTCTTGTCAGATCTGCCATTCAAATCCATTGTGAAAACCTTTATTTAGTTCCATTTATGGTATGCACAGTCAGGTGCAGCAAACATACCAGCCTTTACACTTCAACATGTCCCCATGTTGTTAAATCCAGAGTAACCTTTTTTTTTTAATAAACATTTTATTTATTAATTTTCAAGCAGAGAGAGAGAGAGAGAGAGAGAGAGAGAGAGAGAGAGAGCACACTAGGGCCACCACCTTGTGGGTCTGGCTTATGTGGGACCTGGGGAATTGAACCCAGGGCCTTAGGCACTGGAGGTAAGTGCCTTGACCATTGAGCCATCTCTCCAGTCCCAGACTAACCTTTATTTTTTGATCCAGTAAGTAAACCAGCCTAAACTGTTATTCTTCAGTGTTTTAGGTAACTTAAGCTTTTGTAAAGTTAGTATGCACTAAGAATATACTGCTTTATGGAATGCTCAAATGATTGTTTTACTAGATGGGTGGAACCGAATTAGATTTGTAGCCATGCTGAGCTTCTGTATGTATTGACAACATAGTTGCTAAAGATCCTTGTAATTTTGGATTTAATTTGATTTTGATATTTCATGTGAATATGAATTATTTTATTTAAGTATTCATTTTGTTATCACACATTTGAAAAATAAAAATGACAGTTTCCCAATGATATGAGCATTTGTTTATAAAGGAAGTGTATCTATACATATTTTTTTTCTGTTGCAGCTCCTGTTACCAAATGATATTTTCTTTCTCAGCATTAGGCCTAAACATAAAGATTAAGGTGAAGTTAGTAATTTATCAGTTGAAATTGATTCAAATTCTTCTCCATCCCTGTATTCTGGGAAAGTTGTGACATTTTTTTTTGTTAATTCTAATGCTTACTGCTTCTGAAAAGCTCCTGGGGTATGTTTACAGATTAGAGTCCACACAGCTGTATTTAAAGATCAAGAAAGAGTCATTGCAAGCTTATTCAATACAGTGATCAAGTAAAAACTGCAAGAGAAGAGTTCTTGGATGACTTGTCTTCCTCCTTTTACCATGAATTGTAGCCACCTGGTTGTGGGATAAACACTGGGGAAACTATGTATTTACAATTTGGGAGTAAAGTTTCATAGAAGAATTATCCAGTCTGATGCTTTGGAGAAAGCTAGTTTCAAGTCTTGGTTCCTCACCTCCTAGCTCATCTGTTAGGATGCATTTAGCTTCAGATACCATTGGCATTACTACAAAGGGATTCATTTTCCTCACTTAACAGGAAACCCAGAAGTAGATAGCTGCTGATATCTGAGTACACATTTTCATGGATGGTAATGTTCACAAAGGACAGGGCTGGAAATTCTAATTCTTTGACTTTTTTATTTTTTCCTGAGTCAAGCCCAGGCCAACCTGGAACTCTGTAGATACAGGCTGGCCTTGAACTCATGGGGATCCTCCTACCTCAGCCTCCTCAGTGTTGGGATTAAAGGTGTGTGCCACCATACCTGGCCTTTTTTTTCTCATGAAAAACATATGACTGCTTCCTTTTGAGACATCCCGTCTACTTTATGTGAGGCAGAGCAAGGCAGCTTAAATCTAAACGAGATTTTAACTTACTCTTGACTACTCTAGATAACATGGTCAATTTTGGTTGAGAGGCAGCTGGGAAGTACGTAATTAGCTTTGCAGTTTCTGTAGCAGAGACACAAACAGACATGGTTGTCATAGGATGTGGGGCTGGTCTGTCTATAGTGTCTAGTGCAGTAGCCCTGGGTGCCATAGGATACCTGAGTAAGCCACTTTCTTTTCGGTGATAGTAATAGAACCTGAGGTTAGAAAAGGACTTGGGCTTTTTGGTACTGTTAAATCTATTTATTTATTGTTAATAATTAGATACCCAGTATGAACAAGTCTTGTGTTGGTACCCTCATTTCCTTCTTCCCGGCCCCAATTTAGTGGGCCCTCTTCAGTGGGATTGCTGGAACAGTCCATGTGGTGGGAGTTATCCTCTACTTGATGCTTCTTACTGGTCTGATAGGCAGATACATCCTGGTGGTGACCTGCATGTTCTTGAGGTAGAAGCTGTGGTGTTATCATCCGGTGGAGGCTGGTTGGCCCTCTTCTGCAGGCCCACAGGTTTTAGGTGACTTGGGGTTTCAGGGTTTTTAGTCTCTTCATGCACACAGCTTTGGCTCAAGTCTGTCTTGATTATTCTTAGTCAGGATCTTGAACTCCGATTAACAGATTTGTCAGGTTTGAGTCTTTAATGTGTGTTTGGCTTTACCTGCTCCCTGCACCCATCCACTTTCTTCCTGTCTCCCCCCGACCCCCCCAAACATCTGCTGCCTTGAATTGGGCCTGCGCACTGTCAAAACCATCCTCTCTCTGTTCTTTGGCATGCCACCTCAGATCACACCCCCCATTTATCAGCAGTCCATAGTCTTTGTAATTACTACTTCCCATCAATCTTAGCTCCTAATAAATTTCCTTCATTTGATGTCTTGTCCTATTGCTAAAAGTTTTGATAGTTTTCCTCACTACTTATGGTGGCTATCCATAGCTCATCGACCTTCGGGGGCCCTCATTGCTAACCAGTGATTGAACTGCAGATTTCTATATCTTTGAGTCTGCAGTTTAGACCACTTCTTGTAGCGACTGACATTGGCTAAAGGTTCCAGGAAATAGACTTTGACATGGAGATCTCCATACCTGGTGTTCATTGTGTAACACTTCTGGGGGAGGGAAGCAGGATGAGGCAGAAGAACTGGCGCTGCCATATGGTTGCAACAGAAGCTCCAGCCAGTCCCATGGGGGCATTCTGGAACAAAGCCTCTTTAGGATTATGCCAGGTTATTACAAGAGATTGGGATTGGGGGACCTGTGCACTCTTACATTGACTACTCACTTGAGAGGGACTCAGCTATCACTCCCTGCAGCTTGTGGAATGAGTTATTTTTTTATTTGTTAATTTTAATTTATTTTATTTTTGGCAATTTCAGAGTCCAGGATGCTAACCATTACACCATGGAAACTGGTCTATTTTGTACAGGTTCATACATGTATATACTTTGATCATATTTAATCCTCCATTACCTTTTTGTAAAAATCTCTCTCCTACTCAATTTCTTTTTCCCAACTAGTGCTCTTCCTACTTTCATGTCTTTTATGGAGATTGGACCCGACTGAGTTAAGTTAGGGTTGATTACATGAACATGGGTGTATGAGATTATTTCCTGAGTACAGGCAATTTATCAATATCTACACCACTCAAGGACATGAGAACTATCCCTTACCAGCAACCATTAATGGTCAACTGCTCCTCTGAGAGTAATGGGATTTCATGAGCCCCTCTCCTAACCATGTTGGGATGTTTATGACTGTATCTTGTGCAGGAAACAGCAGCTGCTAGGAGTTTATGAATACAAAGGCTTTGTAGTACAGGAGACAGCATTCCACAGCATCCTTCTCATCATCTGGATCTTGCATTCTTTGTGCTTGTTTGTACTACTGTTCCCTGAACCTTACAGGGATGAATTGGAAATCCCATTTAGGGCTGCATGCACAATAGTCACTTTCTGCACCTTTGTCACCTGTGTGTCTCTGAATTTATCTCTTCCCATTGCAGAAAGAAATTTTTGTGGTCAAGATTGAGAGAGTAGTAATCTAGGGGTATAATCAGAAACATTTAGAAGTCTGAAATTCTTCTATGTGTCATCACAATGTTCTCCCCTAGAGCCAATGGTTTACAGTACTAGGCATGAATTCTCCCTGTGGAACAGGCCTCACACCCAATCAGAAGGCAGTTAATTACCCACACAGCAGTTTTGCCACTATTGCATCAGGGGGTACAATTTGCCTGGCTGCTTGGTTGTGGGGCACGTAGATTCCACAGCCGGGTGAGACTGAGTTTTTCAGTCCCGAAGTGTGATCTGAATAGTACACACAGTATACAGCACTGACACATAGTCATTGATTTCAGACTCCTTTTCAAGTGATTACATTTAATGCTAGTTTTGGTAGATGTATGATTTAACTCGTCTCTTTCTTTGCTAACATTTGTTTTTCAATTATTTTCTTTTTGTTCTATTTGTTATGGATAGAGAATTTTTAACCCCACCATTACCATAACCTCTTAATTGTGGAATTTATTTTCTTTTTATTCTTTCAGTTATGATTTATATAATCTGGCTATGTCATTCAAAAGCTGGGTTGTATATCTTGAGGTATCCCTTTCATTTTTATAAACTTTTTATTATTAGTTGTTTACAATGTTGACAGCTGCTTTCATTGGCTAGTGTCTATATTATGTTTCTTTTTCATTTTTTAAAGTATTGTTTTATTATGATTTAAAATGTATAGTGAATCTTATAAACAACTTAGATTGTTTAAAAATTATAATCTAATTTTTTTCGTATACCTGGAACTTTAGTTACATTTAATGCCACTGCTGATAATTGCATTACATTGTCATCTTTTTCTGTTTTTTATTCCTTTATGCTTCTTTTCTTCTCTTCCTTTGAAAATTATCCCATTTTGTGTTTTCCTGCCTTAATACCTTAATAGTTATATATTCATTTCTTATTGTTACTGGATACTATTGAGAGTTCAATACTCTTTGATATATGCCAGCATTAAATTTGGAATTTTACTTATTTGCTTGACACAGTGCCTTTGTTCCTTTATACATTTCAGTTTTCTGAGGAATTCTTATTTCCAAGTAGCTTACTGAGCTTTTTTTTCGTGTGCGTGCGTGCGTGTGTGTGTGTGTGTGTGTGTGTGTGTGTGTGTGTGTGTGTGTGTAGGGTTCTGTGTGTGGGCACACACGTGTGTGTATGGAGGCTAGAGGTATGGAGGCATGGATGTCTTCCTCAGTTACTTTACATTACTTGAAACAGGGTCTCATTGAACCCGGAGCTCACGGATTGAACTAAAAAAGCTAGCCAGTGAACCCCAGGGGTTCTACTGACTGCTTCCCTAGTGGTGGAATTACAGGTGTAATTCACTGTGTCTAGCTCTTTATGTGGGTCCTGGGGACTTGAATTCAGGACCTTGTGCTTGCTTGTACAGCATACGCTTTACCAAGTGAACCCCTTACTGAGCACATTAATCTTAGTGTTTTAAGATTTTCTGGTAATTTTAAAATCTAGTTCACTTAAAGGATACCTTCCACTGTAGCTGATTTCCTGGCCATTTTACTATATAGCAGACACTGCACATGAAAACATTTAGAAGCACTACACAGATAGTTTCTTCATGTAGAGACAGGAGTCAGTCTCCTTCTCATCCCTCATGGTGGTCTTACCATCTTTCTGTTTGACCAAGTGGAGGTTGGGTCTGTCTCTGAGGACCTCACTCAGTACTGAAGCTCTTTCCCACACCTCTGCTTCCTGTGCCTTCTGTCTCTTACCATGAATATGGGTTTTTGTCCTATTAGCAACCTTGCTTTCTTTGATTGCTTGGCGGTTGAGATATTAGACTTAATGGTGCCTTTCTCTGGAGATCATTTTTAAAATTTATTCATGTTGGTTCATTGAGATACATGGCATTTTGAGTAGAGAATGGTTCTTGTGATGTGTAATGCATAAAATATGTTTTTATTTTATGTAACTTCTTATTTATGGACTTTTAGAGGGAGCGGGTTGTATCTCTGTTTTGATGTGGAATGGGAACAGAAACATACATGAATGTCTCACCAGAGCTGATTTCATAGTTCACTTTTGAGTTTCTCAAGTAGCTCGAAAGGCTGCACAATATTTCAGATTTAATTTTGTATAAAATTTAACAGGCTTGTATTTTGTTTTGTCTGATAGACTTGTTTTTAGTAATTCCAATTGAAAATCAGGAGCAGAGAATAAGGCCACTGCTTGGTTGTATAAATCTTTTGCTGGCCCATACTCACTTCTGCTCCTTTAAGTATCATCTGGGAGTTCTTTGCCATTATAAAACAGAACAGTTGCAAAAGAAACCATGTGATGCTTATGAAGCTTAAAACATTTGCTGCATGGAGCTTTCTAAGAAAAGTCTGCTCCTGTCTGTTTTACATTAGCAAACTAGAGTGATTTTATTTATTTTTATAGAATTCTTTACTAATATTCTAAGAAATTATTTGTATCTTAATAAATACATCTTTTCTCCCATTTTCAATCTTTACATGGTTTTTAAAACGGCATTTTTTGATCCCATTTTCTTCTCTCTTTGGTCCCTTATTCCATTGATAGTCTAATGCAGGTGACACAGAGACCCACTTGTTTCTGCTCAGGAGATGTGGTAATTGTTGAGTACTGAATGGGAAGGTGTGTGCTCACACACAGCACCATGTAAAGGAGACACTTGAAGGTCACAGTGAAGCTTTATCTATGAGATTTGTTTGAGACATCCATCATGATTCAAAGCCATCGGGATGGGGGAGCCCTTTGTTCAGCAAAGACTTTTTAATAAAGTGTGTGGCAGTCACAGAGAACACTGTAGTTTGGATTTAGCACCAAGCTAAAGTTTCATGGCTGAGGACAGTTTAATACAATCATTCATCTTAGGACATCTGGTCTGCTGACTCTTTTTGGCTGTACCTAAAAAGTCAGAGGTACTTCAACCTCGTCTGTTTCCAAACCAGAAATAACTCAGACGTCAGCTCAGCAGCACTGGAGTTCCACATTAGTCCCACTGGCTTAGGATTTAAATGTTCACAGGCATCAATCATCACATTCAAGTTTTAGCGCTGGTGTGTGTGTGTGTGTGTGTGTGTGTGTGTGTGTGTGTGTGTGTGTGTGTGTGTGTGTGTGTGTGTGTAACCTCGTCTTTGTTCACAAGGACTGGAGAGTGCAGACAATCCCTGTCAATCATTGAGTAACTCGCATGAAATCCACAGTGGAAATTCATTCCACTGAAGGTGTTATTTTTGGGTTGGAAGCAGATGACTGTAGCACCCATGTACTGCTGTGTGCGCAGGCTCTCAGGCAGGTGTGCTCAGCTTCCCCACTCTTCCTGTTTACTGCAGTGTTGCCAGAAGCCATTAGTATGGCTAAGCTCCTGGGTGCTCCTGCTGCAGTCGCTCCTGTGTCCACAGTTTGCTATAGAACCAGGGATGGCAGGGTCAAGTAAACAGTAATTTGTTGGGAAAAATATTCCTGCCCTTCTTTTTCTAGGCTAGATGTGACATATTTTAATTACAAGTTATTTTATAGTAAAGCAAAATATTTAAAAAGTTTTCATGAATTCTCGAATGCCATTTATAACGATTCCTCTCCATTGCCAGGAAATTTTCCTCTGTTAGCCTTTGTGATTGGAATGTGTTATGATCAGCATTCTAGTTGCTGCGCAGAAAGAACCCAAACAAAAGTGGCTTGTGGAGGAATGGGTTTATTTGGCTTACGGACTCAAGGGGAGACTCCATCCTGGCAGGGAAAACAATGGCATGAGCAGCGGGGTGGACATCACCTCTGCCACAGCACTGGAAATAGTGGCAGGAAGGTGTGCCAAACAGTGGCAAAGGGAAGCTGGTTTATAACCCCCATAATCCTGCCCCCGACAACACAGCTCCATCAAGGTTATAAAATCCAAACTGCCATTAGCTGAGGATCAATTACCCAGAACACATCCATTTGTTTGTGGGTACACATGGATCAAACCATGACAGAATGTCTTAATATAAATCGAAGGAGGTTGGGAGAGGTGGTACCATCACATGCCTTCAGATTCTGAAGTATGCGATTCATGGTGACGTCACACCATTTCAGTTATGGTTGCTTAGGCTGTGTCTTCCAAGCCTGCTGCAGGAAACCATCCTTGGCACATCTGGTTATAATGACAGTTTATTTTATTTGGTCATTTTATTTTTTTCAAGTGTTTTGTGCAATGAAGAAAATAAAAATTCTTCATCTCTTAACAGTTTCAACTAGAACATGAGCTAGTTTATAGATGTTTTCCCATGTTCCAAGGATAGGCTTTACCTTCAAGGCTCATGGGGGAGTTTGAGAGGCATTTCTTTGTACAAATACTCAGACCTCTGCTACTTGCAGGTCTAGGAGAAGGTGCTTTCTCACTGTGGGGACCTGGCTACCTGCACTGAAGAAGAGAGGTTGGCTGTATTTTCAGCATCTGATAGGGATTATGAAGAGTAGCATCATGTGTATGAGACATTTCCAAATCAGTAAAGAACAAGGACAGGAAATGGAGAGATAAAACTAACAGAAATAATCAAAGAAGAGAAAGAAAAAAAATAGAGTCAAAGCAGGGGCTTCTTGAAGCTCAGAGAAAGAGGTCTTGTAGCCTAGAGGGCCCAAGTTTGAAAATTTCCTTTCCTCCTTCTATCTTGTTTTTAATTTGTTTTAAATTATTCTTCATAGATATTTTTCAGGGAAATAGTAGTCTTTGGGTATCTTTGTGTATTATGATGATACAATGGAGAACTATACACTATAATGGTATCTGTCAAATATCTCCAGCTGGCAGATGTTGAGGTACTTGATTTTCTTTTTTAAAAGTTCATATATATATATATAATATTTGATATTTAATATCAAATACTGACATATATAGATATGGTCTGAAGTAATAAATACAAATTATTGCAACTAATAAATAAACTAGATTTTATATGGTTTAAAGCTAATGGGTGACTTTAGATGTTTAAAAAATATTGTGGAGATACTCTGAAGTGACATCAGTGTATGTCTGAGAGATGTTTGTGCTTCCTCCTAACTTTGCTTCTTTTCAAATCTAACACTGGATGTTAAGAACAAGAAGCCTAGGACAGCCCAGGCTCCTGTGGGTATTGCCACTGCCCTGCTCCTCTCCCTTCTTCCTGCTACAGCTTCTGGCAGTGACCTTGAATAAATAAGATTCCATTGCTTGCTTTGGTTTGGACCTAAATTCGTCTCAAAAAGGGGCTGGGCCTGAGCTGCTTCTTCCATATTCTTGCCTATGTCTGAAGCATCTCTGTTTGTGGAGCCAGACACACGTGGCAGGCTTGGCAGCCATTGCCAAGTGCCCATCAGCTGCAACAGTACATCTGAACAGAGTTGAACTTCAAATCGACCAAAGCCACTATGGAGTAATGTGCTCTGTAGGACTCTAATCAGGGGCCTTATAGTCATCTTTGTGCCTTTGTATGCATCCCTTTGGGAGTAGAGAAATGTATGCCCCATTTTATATCTATTCAGTCCTCATCTAGAATGGCAGCATGGGTGGCCCATGCACATACACTACACAAAACAAAGCCAAGCAAAACAAAATACTTGCTCAGGTGATTCTGGCAGCCAGGCAGGTTTAGATCTCCTGATTCCAACTAAGCACTTGACATTTTTGTTTTTTTATTTTTAAATTTTATTTTTATTTATTTGTGTGTGTGTGTGTGTGTGTGAGAGAGAGAGAGAGAGAGAGAGAGAGAGAGAGAGAGAGAGAGAGAGAGTGAGTGTGAGTGTGTATGGGTGCACCAGGGCTTCTAGCCCCTGCAGATCAACTCCAGATGCATGTGCCATTTTGTACATCTGGCTTTATGTGGGCACTGGGGAATTGAACTTGGGTCTTTAGGTTTTGCAGGTGAGTGCCTTAACAGTTGAGCCATCTCTCCAGCCCCATTTTTGTTTCTCATTCAAAATGATTTATTGTAAAATAGCTCTTAATTCATTTAAGTAATTCTACTTGTTATGGGAGAAATGGGCTACTGCCTGATTAAGTTACTGTCTACTAATGCCATTTATTACTTTATTTTATTTACTTTTATTTTATTTTACCTTATTTTGTACATTCTTATATCTTGGATTTGAGTTAATCCTTTCTGGATCCAGTGGAGTCTGTTGCTTATTAGGTTTGTTAAGTTAGCAAAAGATAGCAAAAATATAAGCATAAAGGCAGGTAATGTAGCTTTTTTTCCCCCTTAGAGACATTAAAATAAGGATTTTAAAATTCATACCTCTCTATAAAAAGAATAGTGTCCGTTCTCTTTCACATTGTATTTTAGTGGGTTTATGGTAAGGGAGAGAATGGCAGATGGGAATACAGTTGGGGGAGGACTTGGGATTATTATTATTATTATTTCATAGCACGGTATATAAAATTTGCTAAAACAAACCCTGAAGTCACTTTGTGTGATTTTTTTTTTTGAAAAGACACCTACATTTTTGCATTTTTTATTCTGGTTGTACAACATACTGGTGTCTACAGTTTAAGTTAAAAATACAATATTATTTAAAGAATTTTCTCATGCTTAAAGAAGATAATGGAAATAATAGATAACAATCAGTTTGTATTAGGTATTCTCATATGGAAGTGTTTATAATAGTTATAACAATTTTCAATAACAATTCATGGACACGGGAAGTGATTATTAGTCGAGTGGCACAAGTTCAATTAGTTTTAGGTCAGTGGTTCCTTGATTAATTGGTCTAAGGATTCTGTTGGATTGTTGCAAGTCTTTTCTATAAGTCTTAAAATAACAATGTACATTAACAATGAAGATAAAAACCCAGCAGGTGTCAGCAAGAACCCTAATAAAACCTAGTCTTGATTATCACACCCTTAATCTTGTTACTTTTAGGATGCACTAGCCTAAAACAACATTAAAATAGTATTTTACTGTATACTTGATCTGCATTTTTAACATGGAATCCTTTCTTAGTATGTAAACCTAATGGGAAATTATATTATCAAATGTGTTAGAAAACCTGTCTAAAGTATAGCAACAGTTCTATAAATATTTAGTTTTAAAAAAAGTTGTTTGCCAAACAGTGAACTTTTCCTCTGACCTCTACATGCATGTGTGGCGTGTACATGTGCACAAATGTGTGTGCATGCACACACACACACACAAAAAAAGCCCTTATATTTAAAATATTTCTTTGGTTAGCTATGTTCTGCTTTTAAGCGTTTCATTGCTATTGCACATTCTTTCTGTGTTTTATGTGTGTGGTGGCGTGTGTATGTGTGTAGTGTATGCACATGTGTGTCCATGTGGCATTCCATGTAGTGTACCTGCCTGCAGTTGGTGCACTTACCTGTGGTGTCTGGAGGGGAACATCTGGTCCATTATTCCTAGACTTTGCTGTTGTATCTCTTTATTTATTATTTTTCAAGCCCCTGTTCGTCTTCAGTCTTTGCTTCCCACGTGTGTGGTCGTGGCCCAAGGTTTTTGTCGGTCCTGGGGATCAAACTGAAGCGGTCTCTCAGGCCTCCTCAGGAGCTCGTGCTTCCACAGGAAGTTACTCATAACCCCTGAGCCATCTCTCCCAGCAGGATCTTTAGTTAGTCCTTTCCTGTTCTTTAGCTTTCTATTTGAGATCACTTACATTTCAGCTGTACTGCTTTTTTTTGCTTGTTTGTGAGTTGTTAACTTGAATGCCTGATTACCTTTTAGTATGTGTTCGATATCATATGTGGGAAATTATTTGTAGAAATACTTTGGGCCTAAGATGCTATCTTCCCTAGAGAGTATTCTCATTTGTTACTGGCAGGGCCCTAGGGCATGGCAACACTTCCTAGAGTTCACCTCAGTCCATTTTCAGGATCTGAGCTGATTGAATGCTGAGAACTGTAGTCTGTTAAAGTCAAGGTCTCTAAGGTCCCATCCAAAATCCTGGACCTGTCACCATAGCCTTTGTTCAATTAGACCATGCTTTCTGTCCCCAGTTATCTGAAAGAAACATTGTACAAGCTCTTAGCTCTTCAGCTGCCCCTGTGCTGACAGCACCACACTCAGTGGCCAAGCAGGCTTAGGTGCTGGCCTCTCCCTCCTTGGTTTCCTTTTATCCCTTGGGTCCTTGTCCTTAGGTGCTCTTCTGCATCTGACTGTGTCCTTAGCTTATAACACATACCTGCACATACAGAATCCAGGCAATTGTCCTTAGAAGGGGGTCTTGTCAAACCATTATTTTGTCACCATGGATGGGCAGGTTCCCTGTACCAACATAATACGCATACACATACAAACCATTGTTAAAATAATTTTACACCTTTGTTCAAAATGCTAATTTTTATTTAATATAATAACATTAGCATATATTTAAATATGTTTAATATATTCATGTTCGAGTCCTTAGGCAAGTAATAACTTGCTATATGTTTAACCCTGTGCCATATACCGTGTGGTCAAGCAATTAATAAAAAAGACAGTGCCTAATCTTGTTTGACCTCTGTTTTGGCAGAGCAGGCAACCAGTTTCCTGTCCTTGTTTGGCATATGTCCTGGCAGAATACATCCTGTGAACAAACTCTCCAGCTAAGTAATTGATTATAATTTTGAGAGGCAGGATCATATTATTGAAAATTTGTCTTTGAGTCTTGGTTTATCACATCACATTATATTGGATACATTTTAAAGTATCAAATAAAATCATCATTTTGATTATGTTGTGTTCCATTTTATTCGATTGCTGTACTTTCTTAGCCAGTGGGAGTCCATTCACGCTGGCTTCTGCATTCTTTGACATATCCCATTGTTCTTTAAGAACAGCAGTGTGTTGTGGTACGAGATGTTTCAGGCTCAGCCTGTACTTTCCCAGCTCCGGTGCAGACACCACCCATTTATTTCTCCACAGAACATTGTTTCCTTTAAAGGGAGAATGGCTTTACAAGCCAAGTGTGGTGCAGACTTAATGTATTTAACTTTAGATTTTGAGTCTGGGTTGCTGTAAAAACATTCATTGTTCTCTCTCAAGAACTGATAGTTATCTTACTGATCCTTCAAAACTTTCTCCTTCAATGCAGAAATACATGAGCAAATTACGACTCCAAGCACTTTCTTTGGGTTGGCTGATATGGACGTGTCATTTGCTTGATGATGGGAAATGCTGGATGACTCAGTCAGTTAAATGGAGAAAGAAGGATGAGGTCAGGAATATTCCTGCTGAATTGTGAGTTGGAGCCAAGAAAAATATTTAGATATGGATTTGCGTATTCAGATTCTGCCAAGTATTAGTTACCCAAAATTTTCCATTATGTCCTTTTACTTTTCAGGACACCCCCCCATACCTCTAAGTCAATCTTTTTTTTTTTTTAATGGGAGTTGTGTATTATTATTTTTAGTATTTTCCTTTCTTGTTTTGTTTCTCTTAAGTTATAGTTACTTTGTTCAACAAACCATGTCTCCTTAGTACACAGGAAGGCATACTGAACTTTTTATAACAAACATTAAAGGAAAATTCATTTTAAGAAAAGGAAATTACTATATGATAATTTGGACTATGTACTTCTCAAACTATTGGAATTCTGAAAAATCAAAAAAAAAGTCACTTGAAATGTTTTCTCTGAAATCTCTGTTCAGATTCATATTTAAAGTTTCATATTGCATTCAGAAGTTGTGGAGAGAGGATGGAATAGCCACAATATGCATTTGAAAGAAGAAAATCCTTTGAATTGGGTAGACTCTGTAAGTGTCTGGGTGTCCTGTTGGTTGCATTGGATTTATTTGAAATTTTGAATTAGGTAATTTGGAATAGCTGTAAGAAAGATTGACTAGTCTTGTATTTTCTTCATTGCTATAAAGTATTTTTTATTTAGCTGACCATAATGTTAAATTGTTTCTATTAAAGGCTAAGTTAATTTTCTTATAAATTTATACTAATCAACCATCATTCCTGAGAAAATAGGTTGATTGCTTTAAATTGTTTTTGACAAAAATCAAAGTGAAATACATGAAATGATTTTTCAGTTTTATAAGATAATTTTTTAGAGCTCCATCTTTTGTGTGTGTGCATGTTCAGGGGCATGTGTATGTGTATGTCCATGTGTGTGGAAGCCAGAGGACAACTTTGGTTTTAGTTTCTCAGGAGCAGCCCAGGTTGTTTTTTGACAAAGGAGCACTCACTGGCCTGGGACTCATCAAGTAACCAGACTGGTTGACCAGTGAGTCTCAGGGATCTATCTGCCTGTCTACTTCCTCAGCACCTAGGTTGCAAACATATCACCGTGCTTGTTTTGTCATTTTATGCTTCAAATGTGGGTTCTTAGGATTGAACTCATGTTCTACTGCTTGGAAGGCAAGAACTTTATCATCTTAGCTACCTCCCCAGCTCACTTTATTTTAAACTCTACAGAATGCATTTTAAATTTGTATTTTGTAATTGGCCAAGAATTAGGTTAGATAGTTTTGAAACATATATTGGTTTATTTTAGATCAATTTCTGCCAACCATGAAATTTTTAAAGGTGAAATTCACTGAAATTATCTGTAGAGGAAGAACATGTTCACTAAGATTTTGACTGAGTTCATTAGTTGTAATTTTTCCATTCAAATAATTTTCAGGGAAAACAGTTCATTTGTTTTTTATTTACAAATTTGATAAATTATTTGAATATGGGAAGTAGGAAATATTTTATGTAAGGAATGGTAGGTACTATGATATGATCTCAGTCTCCAAATTAAGATTGTTCTCCAGTAGAGTGTCATTGAAGACTACCTTTTAAAATATGTAATATATGCTTTATTTAATGATTTTATTGGGGTCATATGAATTAAAATTATCTCACTGTAGACCTGAGTTCTTAAGCTAATGTTTTTATCCATGAGTCAGTTTTTAGACTTTGATTTTCTGATAAACATGTTGTTGTGCACAGCAGTAGAGGATAGTTTTACTTTAACGTTGACTGAGTTTATCATGTGAGAGTAGTTTTGATATCTGAAAGATTTAGGGCCACTGTAATGTGATTATTAGATGTTGATGTAAAACAAAGCTCTCTTCTAAAGCAAATAAGAGATAGTTTATTCTGAACCAAATATGAATGATCATCACCCAGGAACATGAATTCACATTGCCTTTTTTACCATGGTAGTGTTATAGTTTAGTTACAGAGCAAAAACAGTATAAATTTACCAAATGTATTGGTGGACACAGCAGGTATACCAGTTACAACAAAGTGGGAAAGACTTCTTTTTAAACACATTGACAGTTTTCTTAATGTACTTAATGTAGTTTGATCACAGTCTCTTACCATTACCTTCTTTTGTTCCCCTTCCCTCCTCCTCCTTCTACTGAACCCCTGTTTCTTTCCAATTAGTCTCTCTTCTATTTTGGCATGTTTTTTAAAACCCTCCGTCATCATCCATGACAAAATGCTGCTGTAGGTTTTGTGCAGGTAATGACAGTCACTGTGAAGTTATTAATGCAATGGCCCCTTCAAGTCCAGAAGACAGTATTTCAAAGCATTCCTTTTCCTCCTCTGAGTCTTATATTGTTTTTGCTCTTCTACAAAGTGCCCTGGCCTTGGAGAGCATGATAGAGATGTTTCAGTTAGCCCCAGCACTCAGCAGTCACTTACTCTCAGCTCTTGAATGAGTTTTCAGTCTCCCCCAGTAGTCGTTGCCATCTGCGAAAAGAACCTTGTTGGAACACAGGTGAGAGCAGCTTTATTCCGTGGGTAGTCAAATCTGTTAGTCCCAAATCCCAAAAGTCTAATGATAAGCCGCCATCAGCAACTAAAAATCTGTCTTCTCCACTTTACCATTCAGTTTTCATGCCTCAACAGACACTAAAGTGTTCTTTCTGTGCCAGGTCGACATGGCAGAAGTCTTGCTGTTGTGTTATTTACATGGCAGTAGAGGGGAAAAACAATAAGAAAACAATAATACCATTCCAAACTGTCATAATGCTCTATAGAAATGAGAGTGATGATGTTGATGCAGAAATTTAGGTCTTGGGCACCTGGTTCCCAAGACCTGTGAACCCCAACTTTTGGGTCCTTATCCAAGTTTTGCAAAGAATTGATAAAACAGACTCTGAGAATGGTATATGGTGAATTATTAAGTTTATTTAGTGAGAAATTATTAATTATAAGGTCTATTGTAGGGTCAGTTAAGATCCAAGGAGGAGGCTAGCTGAAAGACTCAAGCCAGAGGAGAATTCTCCTTTACTAGCTGAAGAGGGAGAGAGGAGATAGAGAATCTCCAGCCCAGTGAAATCTCTAGAGATAAAAGGGCTCTGGAAGAGGCAATACACCCACGTGTGGAATTCCAGGTCAGCCTGGGCTAGAGTGAGACCCTGCCTTGAAAAGCAAAATGAAATAGTGAAGAACTCCAAGATCCAAGAAAAAAAAATCCTACAGATAATCAAAGGGAGAAAGTACGCTGAAGCAAGACACATACAGAAGGCAAGCAAGAAAATACCCGAGACAGACTTAGACATGTGTTTAGGTGAGACCACGAGGAGAAAAAAGAGGGCTGGCCAATGTGATTAACCTCCTTTATAGCATCAGACCTCCAGTTAGGGTGAGCCTTGCTATCAGACTCAGGTAGGTAAGGAGACCAGATTTGTTTCTGGGTTCAGGGGGCTGACCCAGAGCTAACCTAGGAGGGACCAAGGCTGATAGGTTCATGGGCTCAGAGAGGCAGAGCTGAGGAAGAAGCAGGAAATTCCTGCTGGGAAGTGTCACTGGCAGCCATCTTGGGAAGAATGACACCTGCTTGTTCCCTTGCTCCCTATTTGTGCTTCCATCCCTTGTTGACTGACCAGCTGACTATAAAAAGCTGCCTTACTCCTATTTCTCCTTTGATGTGACAGGAACAGGATGAAGCAAAGAGCAGGCCTTGTACTGGCACCCTGAAGCAGAGTGTACTCACTCAATTTTAAGCTGGTCTTCAAAGGATTTTGGCCCTAGAGGATAGTGAACACAGAGGTCCTGATGCCACAAAGCACTTAGTGGGTTTCAGGAACAGAGGGATTTCAGTGTCCATGGAGGGTAGTGAGAGGGAAGGGGCTAAGCTATTGTGGGAGAAGCTGGAAGGTTCCTCATGGAGCCATGCAGTGTTTGACAGGAAGTTTTGATTTCATTCTAAGAGCAATAGAATTGTCATAGTTGGATTAATGTCTTTAAAATGAAAAGAATGTAGAGCGAGACCAATTGGTATACTATTCTAGTGGCCCAGAAGGAGACATAATGAATACTTGCTGTAAAGTAAAATTAGTGGTAATGAAGGAACATGGACAAATAAACATTTTGGAAAGAACAAATGGCATGTACAAGTGTCTTTAGTACAAGAAGGAGCAGGTAAAGAAATGTGAACAATAAATGTTAAGGTTTTAGAATTTTGAGTAAAGCAGCTTTTGTCAAAGTGTGGTGTGCAGAATCTGGGGATGGGAGCATAGAGGAGATAGATCATTGAGACCCTCATATGATCTTAGCTCATGTCAATGTAGTCTCACCAAACTATACTAATTTTTGTATTCTTTACCTGTTGTATGGTTGTGTTTTTTAAAAAATGCAAAATTTATTAAGTTACTTAAAATGTCCTTAGTTGGGACTAGGGGATATACTCAGAGGTAAAGTACCTGCTTAGCATGCAGGAGCTCCACCCCCACCCCCAAATCCTTGATGAAGTGACAAAAAATGAGTGTTGTCAAATCTCAACTTTTAAATACATGTCTTTTAAGATGATGTGTCATGAAATGACATGAAAAGTTCTTGCTATCGAAACACAACAGGAAATCAAAGTCATCTCTGGGCAACAGCATGTGGAAACTCAGAGGAATGATGATCACTGTTGTCTGAAAGAGCAGTTAACAACTTGTGATGATTCTGAGAAATTTTTGCATTTTTTTGAAATTTTTTTTCTCAAAGTAAACAGCAGGAATTTGTGCCAATGACAGAAGTTGAAATTTTAAATTGAAAATTAATATTTTGGAAGACATATTTATTGTTATTGTGGTATTTCATTGGTTCTTAAAGACTTTCAAATGAAATAAGTAGTGGTACTAATGAATATGATTTTTAAAATTCAGCATAAAGGAATGGTCAGCATTTAGAAGATGTGAATAACTTTGTGAACTAAGCATTACCAGATGGCCAATGCACAATGTCACACAATGTATAATTTTGTCAGAGGGCAAGATCGTTGGATTTTCACAGAAAATAAAAGTTCATTGATCAGATTGGAGACTCCGCATTATAGTTAACCCTGAGAAATTTGCCATCTGCCAAGTTTGGTGTATACACAAGGAATATCCAAAATAATATGACATGGCTATTGAAATACCTGTCTCTTCTCACTCATGTGTTTGTAGAAGGCTAGTTTATTTTTGTTCCTTAAGTATACTTACCAAAACAACATATCTTAATGGATTCAACGAAGAAGCTGCGTCTTTCAGTATGGATTAAAAAAACTTGGCAAAATATAAAATTCTGCTACTCTTACAACTAATTATTTTATATATAACAATTTTAAATAACATGTATATACACATAGAATATGGTTTACTTACAAACAAATTTGCTTTTTTTTTTTTTTTTTTGGCATTAGGGTCTCACTCTAGCTCAGGCTGACCTGGATGGAATTCACTATGTAGTCACAGGCTGGCCTTGAATTCAAGGCAATCCTCCCACCCCTTCCTCCTGAGTGCTGGGATTACAGGTGTGTGCCACCACACTGTAGTGGGGTGAGCTGGGGCTAGAATTTAGATAATGCCCAGCTAAAAATTCCATTGAACCCCAAAATTTGAGGAGTACCCAAATTCTTGTCTACAAAGTTAAAGAATTAAAATCATAAATAATAAGATATTAAGGTATAGTGGAAGACTTTATTATTTAAGGGAACATGGGAGTTACAGAGTTCTCCAGATACCAGTGTCTAGAGATTCAGAGGTCCTTTTGCTGGCCTGCCATGTGGGGGAGAGAGGGTTTTTCCTAGGAAAGTTAATTTAAGTTTCCCCAGGTGAGTCAGAGAGACAGCTGATTGGATCATACCCAACCAATCAGTTTTAGCACCTAGGTTTTAGCTCTAGATAGACACCTCCCACTCAAGGGGAAGGTGTCTCTGGAGCTGCCTGACCCATCACAACACCCTGCTAAATTAACATGTTTTTAAATTTTTTATTTAATTTCCAGGAGAATATAGACAGATATATCCTACATAAACGGGAGTCTGTACACACAGTGGTTGAAGATTTCAGGCCTGGGTTAATGAAGTCGATGGAGATAGATGTGAGGACAGCAAAGACCCAGTGGCATGAGAGATGCCTGGTTGGTAGTGGGGTACAGATATTTGTAGCTTTGAGCTGTGAAGAGTTGTGCTTCGTGAAGTTGTAAATTGGAAAGTAATGATAACTGGATCATTCGATCAATCAAAACCTTGGAGATGGATGGGATGATTTAAGACAAAGTGCAGTTTTCAAAGAAAAGATCAAGTCTTGGAACACCCCAACATATAAAAGGTAGAGAGGGGAACTCAAAGTAGCTCTCACATAGAAGAGGCCAGAGGGTAGGGATTCTGAAGGCTGGAATGCTGTGAAGGATGAGGGAAGGACCTTCTTGTCTCTGGTCTGACTGTTGCTGTCTCCTGTTAACTGGCCTATGGCTCATGCTTGGGTCCCCTTTGGTTAGTTTTAATGTTACCATATCTTTCCAAGATAGTTATGGTACTAACCAAATATAGTAAATACCAGAAATACTTTGTGTGTGAACTGACACTCATGCATTTTAGAGCAGCTCTTTGCTGTTAATCCTCAAACAGCCACCAGCTTTTGATTTATCTTTATTTTCTTGTGTGTGTGTGTGTGTGTGTGTGTGTGTGTGTGTGTGCTCGCATGAGTTTGCACACACACACACACACACACACACACGTGCACGTGTATGATGCACCAAGCCTATAGCTGCTGCAAACAAACAAGATGCTTGTGCCACTTCTTGACCTGGGCAAGCAGACAGGCTTTGCAAATAAGTGCTTTTAAGTGCAGAGCCACCTTCCCAGCCCCAGCACACACCAACTTTAATTTGGAATCATGTGTAACATGTTGAGTTTTTTTGTGTGTGTTCTTGCCTTTTCCCAGAATTTTTTACTCTTTAACTGCCAGTTAAGTCTTGCTGGTTTTTTCCATTTATTATTTAAAGCTTAGCTCAGGCTATTTGAGCTGCCTTTTAAAACATTGACTTATCAAATACAAAATTGGTTGGATTTGATGGTAGCTTTTTCATCATTGACTTTAACAATAACTATAGCAATAATTATTCAATATTTTGTAATTATGGATGTATTTGTCAATTCAATGAATACATATCTATTCAGCTACCCATTTGTGCCAGGCATTAGGAATAGAGCTATGTATCACACATGCACTTAGACAGGTAATTTATGATCTAGCAGAGTGAATACATGCTAAATATACTTTCTATCTTAAAATGTGGTTCAGTTCAATCAGGCAAGGATCAGTAGAAAGACATGGAATTAACAGACTGGTGACACATGTACCTGTGCAATGCATTACACAGAGAAAACGCTGCTTTTTATTCTTTATGCTTAGCAAGTTTATCTGTAATCTGGAAATCTCAGATAGATTCCAGGCAAAAATTCCAACCTTTTATATGTACAAGTGATTTTCAGTTTATTATATTAAATCATTTTAGGTTTCTTTGAGCTCTGCATTTACTTTGGCTTCTTTTTTGTCAGTATTTACTTGGACATTGCCACATGTCAGTTGATATGGTAAAAGCACTTTTTATTGCAACCCAACAGACTTTCTCAATGTATTCCTGGAATCAGGTTACATATTACAATATCGTACAAAGTATTTTATGAGTAAATAACCTAAATAAAGTCCTTTAACATGCTATTAACACCATGACTCTCTAATAGAAGTTCATATAACAATGCTTCATACAGATCTTTAACCAAGAAGTTTTTTTTTTTTTTTTCCATGGGATGTCTTGTGAAATTACCTGCAGACACCAGGTGTGAAATACTGATTTTTAATATTGGATTTTGTTTTTAAGTTATTCTTATTTATTCTTTTCTTCTTGAATTCAATAATATGTGAAATGATTATATTATAAAATGAGTACTGTTTAAAATTATAGATGAATCAAAATAATTCAATATTTTAATAAAGTAAGATAGGAAAACATCACAGTAGATACAAAAATTTGACAAAAGCTAAAGTGTGTTCTTTATAAAAACTCAGCAACATAAGAATAAAAGTAAGCTATCAGTATGGTAAATCAGGTACACATTAATAATGAACAGCTAGCATTATTATACTTCATGGTCAGAGATAACCTTTTTCTCATGAGAAACAGGAATATCTACTCTTCACTCTAGTCATTACACTGAAGATCCTTGGCATTATAATAAGCCAAAAGCGTATTCTAAAAGCCATTTGAACTAAATAACTGGAATTAACAAGTTTATATGCTTGTATTCTGTACATGGTTAGAAACTTGAATGATAAATACCTACATTTTCATAGTAAAATACTAAAAATATTTAAAGTATAAGTCAGTTAGGAAATAATCTAGAAAAGAATGTTAAAGACCTAGACAATATGGAAACTGAAAAAAATTTGAAAGAAATTAAATGAAATATTCCATGTCCATGAATTTGAAGAGAATATTATATTTCTTCTAGTTTATAGTTAGTGTATCTAAATAAAAAATTATAGTATGTTTCTTTAAAAATGGAAACAGGCATACTGGTTCTAAAATTCATATTAAAATCAAATATACAATCAAGCAGTTACAAAAAAAATCTTGGTTTTTTTTTTTTTTTTGAGTCATTCTGTACTCCAACATAGCTTGGAATCACTGTGTAGCCCAGAATGTCCTTGAAAGTGTCTATCCTCCTGCCTCAGCCTCTCTCAAGTGTCGAGATTAGACGTATGAGCCATCACACCTGGTTATATAAAGGCTATAGAATAAAGCTACTTTTTTATGTAAGTAGTAGCAATGTGACTAATAAACAGTGGTTTGTCTCTTATGGGTTCTCATATAATATAGTACAAGGCAGATAAGGCAATAGAATGGAAAGGAATGTGCACATTGAAATTGCTATAATCTCCTTTGCTTTTAATGAGGAATTGGTCCCAGATCTTCACATCTCCCCTGGATTCCACAATTGATGACACTCAGATTTTGATTATATAAATTATCCAATGTAGGTTTTATAAAATAGAGATTAATTATTTCAAGTATCTTCTTTTTCTCGTGTGTGTATGTGTGTGTATGTGCATGCATGTGCTGCTGTAGGTGCACCTGTGTGTGGGTACATATAGAGACCTGGGGACTTCAGGTATTCTTTCTCAGACTGTCCATCTTGGTTTGAGACAAGCTCTTTCACTGGCCTGAAACTTGTCAGCTACACTGGCTGATCAGCAGCCTCAAGGGTCACCTTGGCCTCCTGAGGATGCCTGGCTTTTTAAATGTGGGTTCTGGGGATTGAACTCAAGTCCGTCCTTATATGGTAAACAGTCTATAGGTGAACTATCTCCTCAGCCCCTCAAATCCCTTACATATTTATGTAAAACATACACATTGCGTCCTGTATACTCTTAAGTCATTCTTGGGTTATTTATATCTAATTCAAGGTAAATGGTGTGTACATAGTTGTGATATTGTGTCCTTGAAGGCATAATGTCAAGAAAAAAATCTATACATGTTTACAGCAGACATAGCTGTATGTATACAGAGTATACTTTGTGTTTGTCTGCATGTGTCTGCGTGTGTGTGCATCCATACATGTGTATATACCCACTCAATATATGGCAAAGATGGCAGAGCAGTAGTACAGTGTGGTAAAGGGTGTTATTTTCATTATACAATTTGAGATCAATTAGATATCCATAATGAAAAACAAATACTATTTTTTAAATAAAATATAAAAAAATTCTAGGAGGTATGTAAGTCTAAATCTGAAAGTGCGAGGAAATCTTACATTAGAAAGTAATGTAAGGGAATTTACAGTAGGAAACTAATTCTTAAGTTGTGTAAAAAGCATTAATCATAATTAGGTTTTATTTCCTAGGCCTTATGTTCTTTTATATTCAGTTCATAAAAGACAACCATTGCAGGGTTTAAAAATATAAGTCACATGGCTTAAGATATTTGCAACACAAATGACCTCTGTCTAGAATTGCTTTTTAAAGAATGTAATAATGTGAGCATTTAAATACAGAATACTAGTAGTAGAAGCAGACTATGACAGAGGCACACTTTTAGGGAAGTCAAACATTGAGCATGATTCCAGGGACTTGTTACACATACAAGGATAACAGGAAAGGTCATTGATCTATAAGGCAGAAATGGGATTTTCTAAGCATATAATGCTTTTGTGAGGAAGTGGAAGTGGTTGAGACAGTGAATGATTGTAAACTAAACAGTTTGGGCTTAGCAAATGGCCAAAATAAGAGTGTAGGGTATCTTGATGAATAGTTTTTGAAGTGTCATGTAAATGTACCATATTTGAATGCTTGTGTCAGACATATGGTAAGTGATATAAATTGGTAATGATTGCATTATTTAAATTTCAACTTTATATTCTTGCAGAATTCTAAAGTTCTGTTGCTTCAGACAATGGATGAACAGTCCCAAGGAATGCAAGGACCTCCTGTCCCTCAGTTCCAACCACAGGTAATTTAGATTAAGGAGGTGTAAGTATACATATCTATATTAAATATGAGTGAATACATGTATAGTTCTAATAAAGTAGTTGAAAATACTAATTTTGAATTGTCAAGCTTTTACTAGGGTTGTGTTTTAAATGCTTTACAATGCACAGTTCTCATGTAGAAACTTGCTCACAAAAGGTTGGCTTTAGCATGTAACTTCTTTTGAGTGACTTACTGGCTTTGAGAGTTACTTTTAAGTGTAGGGAGGTTAGGAGAAGGCAAGGATACAGTCAGGGTTTGGGGGGGGTACTCATATATTTTGTACCTGTTTCTGCTTTGGGGGATGATCTTGACTTCCTATTGCTGCCTTTCTTTTTCAGACTAGCAGTATTTCTCTTTTTATGTAGTTCCTTTTTTTATGATGAAGTATAAAGAATGTTTCAGTAATACATGTATATATACTATTGAGATTCACCCTGTAGCATCCTGCATTTGTTATTTAGGCTCATCATAAAGCTCAGTCTACAATGACACATTTAAAATAATAATAAACATCACTATGTGGGGTTAGCACCTCACTTCTCTTGTCTTCTATGAAAGCTGTCTCTGGAGGGTAGAGAGATGTGAACACTTGAATTTGGATCCCAGCACACTCATAAATGCCAGGCACATGATGGTGCTTTCCTATAATCGTAGTGCTCACGAGGTGCTGACAGGCCCAGTGAGAGGTCCTGTGTGTTACTCAGGGTTCTCTGGAGGAACAGAACTAAAAGAATGAGTATGGGTTATAAAGGGGTTGATGAAAGCAGCTTATAGGATATAGGCTGAGCGGTCCAGGCTGGAGAGTCAGAGAACCCAGTAGCTGCTTGTCCACAATGCCTGGCACTGAAGGTCTAGGGATTCCTGGAGATTTGATGATCTTCAGTTCATGTTGGAAGGCTGATGTAGCTAGGTTCTGAAATCCAAGGATAGCAGAAACAGGGTAGACTAACACATGTATGAGTTAGTAGCACAGCCAGCCAGGCAAAAGGCCCCAGACTCTCTTCAGATATAGTCCGCCACCAGAGGCCTTCCTACTCAGAGGGAAGGTCTTCCCTCCTCCATTAATTTTTCCTAGAAACACCTTCACAGACCTACCTAAGAGGTGTGCCTCTTACTTGGTTTATAATCTGATCACGTTGACAGCAGAATTTAAGCAGCACATTCTGTCTCAATAAATAATGTGTGTGGCATTAGAGGGAGACACTCAATGTTGCCCGCTGGTCTCTACACATGTATGTGCAGCCACACGCATGTGCACCTGTACACATAGGTATGCATCACACACACACACACACACACACACACACACACACACACACTAAACAAAGCAACAACCACAACAGAAAACCATTTTCAGTGTTGTGTTTGAAGGCTTTAAATAATGGGTCTCAAATACAGCCTGCGGACCTTGCCCTGGTTTTGCTTGAATGATATTCTAAGTGTTGGAGGACATGATAGAAGTTCTTTTAAATGAAATAGGTTTGTATTCCTTGAGGTAGACATGTGTTTGGAGCAATTTCTTCTCAGTACCTTTCCTGTACCAGTAGACACTGAATTTCGAAGACGAGAGTCTACGTGGTGTAGTGGTTTCCAAGCTGACTTACCTGTCGAATCCTTTTGTCTCCTAGCATCTGCTCATTTCTCCCCCAAGCGTAGTTTCAAGAGCTGTCCTTTCTGCTTCTGTGAAGTTGCTCATTCTGCACTCTCCTTCCCCTCCAATTTCTCAAACCCAGTCCTGTCATTCAAGTACCATCTAAAATGACATCTCTGCCAGGAGGCCTTGTCCCATCTTCTGAGTGCTTGATGCTTATTCTTGAATCTCTTCTCTGGGATTTCAGGCACCTTTGTATCATTTTTATGTAAGCGTGTTCCTTATCTCTTCTTAGGAGGTTAAACTCTTCTTGTGAAAGGACTGGTTATTTACCTTGGCTGTCCTGTACAACTTCACATTACACATACACTAGGGGCACAGGGAGAATAGAAGGTGAAAATAAGCCAGGAACTACTTAAACACTCTCACATTAGCTGTTACTGAAGCTTTTACATTGTTTCATTTTGTTCTAGCCACTGGAATTCTCTACATTGAATTTAGTTGAATTTCTTTTAGCTCAAAGGAAAGGCAGCACGCACATGAGTTTCTAGGTTTTAAATCTATCTTTTCTGTAATGCACTTAAATTACATGATCAAGATTATAATAAACAACTTGTATCAATCCTATTTCAGCGCCCTTTCACACATATGGGGACACACCATTGTTTCTGGCAAAAGCAATAAAAGAACACCTCTAAAACTTAGGTGATTTTGAAGTTCACAGGTTTGAACAGTCCCATGTTTCAAAGAAAAAAAAAAAAAGCACTTTTTTTTTCTTTTTGGCCTCCTACTGACTCAACCAGGAAAGGTCGGAGTGGCGGTAGGAGGCAAACAATGAAAGTAATTGTTTTCTTATGAGAAACTAGGCTGGCCCACAGTACACATTTCAAAATTATAGACGTGGCTCTAAATTTCTCCTTACAATGTTCCTTTCGTTCATCCCTCCTGCTGTTGCTCCTGTGTGGGAGACCTCACTCCCTGTTGGAGATAGGCAAATGTCACCCCAGGCTCTAGCAGCCTTGTGGCGTGTGGGGGAAGGGAGGGAATACTTATTTTTTTCTCTTCTCTGCTTTTCAGACTGATGGTGTGAGACATTGAAAAAAAGATCACCTGACAAGAGCTTATAGGCCTTATTGCTTATTAAGTCTTTGAAAAATGTTACTGCTTTCAGTAGCATTATTTTAAAGACTGAGAAAGGACAGCTTCTGCTCAGGGTTGACAACCTTCTTTTGTTTTGTTCCACACCATTGGCCTGAATAATGGGGGTGATATGGCAACATATGGTTAGCCAGTACCTTCTTTCACTTTTGTAATGCTAATGTAAGCTCAGGCATAAACAGAAATCTCAAAACCTTCAGCCTTCTAAGTGTCAAATACCACTTCTCTGTTACAATGATGAGTGATGTTGTCTTAGCATATCCTTTCTTTTTCCTGTTTGAGATAGATACCAGAAACTTATATTGTATATAATATGTGGTTTCCTTTTTAGTACAGTGTGAATTTCTTTGTTTTTAAGGCTTAGGTAGATAGGAAATTCGTGTGTTTTTATTAACTTTTTTTTTTTTTTTTTTGCCTGACTCTTATTCTCATGAACTTGGGGAGAATTTGTTTTCAAATTGTCCCTTCTTCCGTTGGTTACTTCCACTAGAGGGATGTGAATAGACATTTTGACTTACATCTTCTCTTGAATATTTTCATTGCCTTTGGACTCTCACTTGGGACACAATAGAGTTACCTTTTGTTTCCCTTTAACTCAGACTTTGTAAAGGGTGGTGACAGAGAAAAAGTAAAATAATATGAGATGTAATTTCAATGTGATTTTTTTGAAAATAGGCAACTAATATAAATTAATTAATTTTTTTCTCAAGTCAAAAAAATCTAAATATGTAGCCCAACCTGACTTTGAATTCATGAACCTCCAGCCTCTTAGTCACAGGGCTGAAATGAATAAGCTTGCACCTTCAAACCTGACACTACTACATACCCACTCAGGAGAACAAATAGTGGGGTGATTTTTACCTTCTATTCAACAATTTCAGGTTAATTGAACAGCCCCTTGTGAAAAGGCAAATTACAAAAATTTGCAAGTGGAAAATACAAGAGAAAAGCTTCATAAAGAGAAAAGTTTATAAAACAGGATTAGCCAAAATTATTGTTAAATTTTGCTACATTGAAAAAACAATATTTGGTTATTTAAGACATCACAAAGTGTGAAAAGATAAGCTACAAATTGATGATATTTACATTGCCTAGTAAAAGTTTAGGATCCTTACAAAATAAATATTTCTTTTTTTAAAAAATATTTATTTATTTATTTGCAGGTAGAGAAATATAGACACTTACACATAAAGAGAAAGAGAGAGAGCAAGAAACCAGGGCCTTTAGCCACAGCAAAAGAACTCCAGATGCATGTGCCGCTTTGCTCATCTGGCTTTACATGAGTACTGGGGAATTGAATCCAGGGTCATTAGGCATTGCAGGCAAGTGCCTTAACTGCCGAGCCATCTCTCCAGCCTTGGTAAATATTTCTTATAACACAATATGACAAAGATAGGCATCCTAATAGAAAAATGGTTGAAATACCTGATTAAGTGCCTCCATAAAGAAGGAATGCAAATGACTAATAAGATACAAAACGCTTTTTATATGCCAGGCAGGTGACCTGCCACTGAGCTGTGTCCCTGGTCTAGGCCCTTAAATCCACTTGGAGTTAACTTTTGTGTAGGATGAGTGAAATAGGTCTAAATTCATTTTTCTATGTGTGGTTATCCAATTTCTCCAGCACCCTTTGTTGAAAATGCTATCTTTCCTCCATCCAGTGTGCATGTTTGGCCCCTTCGTCAAAGATCAGGTATCTTGCACTTAGACCTGGATCTTCTATTCTTTTCCCCTGATCTCTGTGTCTATACCATGATGTTTTTATTACTATGGCATTGTAGTATTTCTTAAAATCAGGTATGGTGATACCACCTTTAGTAACAATGAGATTTTGTCTTTACATTACATTTCAGAAAAAGTTTATGACAGTTTGTGAATATTTTGATTTATAGTTTTTAAGTGAGGTCACATCCTATTTTCATCATAAAGTTAACTATAAAACATTTATCACTGCACAGTTCTAAGAATTTCAATATTAATTATAATGGTGATCAGTTTATAGAGTGAAAGAGAGATGACCTCCTGGATCTGTATATAGGAAAATAGTCTTGCTGGAGTGATGGCTCAGCAGTTAAAGGTTTTTGCTTACAAAGCCTGATGCCCTGGGTTCGATTCCCCAGTATTCAAGTAAAGTCAGAGTTGAGAAGGATCATGTGCATTTGGAATTCATTTGCTGTGGCAGGAGGCCTGGTGTACCCATTATCATTTTGTTTGCCTCTTTGTCTCTGTCTTAACTAAATAAAGAGAAAAACGGTCTTCTTTTTAGTATGAGATTATATTTGAACCTTCAAACTTTGAATGGTTAGACTAACCATTCCTTTAACTTTTAAGGCAGTGTAAACTAGCACCCACTTAGGGTTTTCGCATGTGTAGAGTGAACATGAAGCAATGAGATGAAGTGTACCTTGTAGCAAGTTCAGGATAGTAATTAGTGGTCATTTTGGGCACTCTTTGGTGGGGCTAATGAATGGGTAAGCTCTTGGACATGATCACTATACTACATTCCTCTTTCAGTTGTTATTCATCCAGAGTTGTTCTTCAGGTAACAAAAGGTCATTTTGCTTGCTTCCTTTGATGAACTCACTTTGTAAAGGTTACATGTCACGTGATTTTGAACAGGGCTTCTATTTTTGAAGTCTTCATGGCAATTTAGATATTCTAATCTCCTTATGGCAGTTTATTTCTCTTGTTCTTTAAAATATCTTTATTATCCATAATTAGATACATTGTATGAGCAAATCTTATGATGGTACCCCCATTTCCCTTCTCGTCATCCCCAATCCACTGGGGATCCATCCTCCTTGGTGGGCATACTGGATCAGTCCATGGGGTAGGGGGTTATGAATTGCTCTAGAGGTAGCCTGTTTTCCCCCCTTTGTATATTGTTGCTGAGAGGGGCAGTGTCTCTGGATATTCCCCCCCCACCATGACTCTTCTTCCATTCAGTTCCTTGAGTCATGGTGGATGAGTTTTAAGTCTGCTTTATTGTTGAGATCTTAAGTGTCTCTGGACTTCTGCTTTGGGTTGTGTTGGGTATCATTTGTGTCTGTCTCCATTTCATGGGTTATCAGACTTGGTGTTTATAGATAGACACAGAAGAATGAGCAGTAGCTGTTTTGAGGAAAGAAGCTTTTTCCCATAATTCAGATTCATGGTCATAAGTTTCAGTTAAGCCTGCTGTTTCTCATTACACACACTTAATTTCCAAGTTCCCCACTCTCCTCCCAAAGTCATCTAGTCCTAGCTTTTATCTCCTCTAAACCCTTGGATATCTTCCCAACCTCACTCTCAGCTGATACTCTGAAAAATCTGAAGAATTGAAAGAGTAGTTGCTCAGGCTCCCTCAGGCATGCCCTCCTGGAATGATAGTCAGGTAGTCTGGCTCTTCTGTTGTTCTGGGATGAACTAACCACTAATCTTGAAAGCACCAGTAAATCTTGAAAGCTTCCCAGTAGAGCCAGATCCCTTCTGTGTTCCCTGTTTACTTCAGCCCCTTCCTAGAAAGAGATGCCTGTAGTCCTGTCTACCTTTCTTCTTCCTCTCTGAAGTTGACTCCAGGGAAGCTTTCTCCCTTCCCTCCTGTAGCCACTTGTCTCCAGATTTGGTGCCCAGCACCATGGTCAGGGCTCGGACCTCATCTTATATACCAACTGGTTTGGAAAGGAGTTGTACTATTCTGCTTGGAAACCCTTCCTTCTTCCAGCTTTCAGGCATCTTCTTTTTCCTGAACGTCTTAGTGTAGAACACCCACAGCGTAGTTCTTAGCCTCTTATTTACTTGTATTTCTTGCTTGGAGATCTGTTCCAGGCTCATTATTTCATGTGGGTGACGCTCAAAGTCACCTCAGTTTCTGTCTATTCCAAACTCACATACCAAGCAATTCAGATTGCCTGTCTCAACCCTAGTGATCTGAAGCTGATCTCCTAAGTATTTGCCTCTAAGCCATCTTCTGAATCTGTTAGTGGCCTTTCATCTTTCTTGCTTTCTGCAACACCCTTGGCTTTCCTCCTTTTCCTCTCACTTTACATCAGGTTTAGCTTTGCTTATGTTTAGTTCAGCTCCATCTTCAGATTATGAGACTGACGTGCTACCTTCTTCACTAATGAGACTCTTTCTGTCTTTATTTTATTTTATTTTATTTTATTTATTGTCCATAATGAGTTACATTGTTTAGTGGGCCAACAATAAGTTGTTATCCCCAATTCCTCATTGCCCCCCTTCTCTTTCTGTCTTTAAAACGCGCTTCCAGTTGGAGGATTCTTACCTCATCCGTGGCTGCCAGCAGTCAGCTTTTCATCACCATTCTTCTGCTACACTGCAGTAGCTTCAGAGTTGATCTGTCTCCTTCCACCACTGCTCCCTTCCCCCCTCCTTCCTTCCTAATTCACCTCCTTGCTTCCATCCCTGCTCCTTTCCACCATGGCAGTGAAGAACTCAAAGTATGTCTATGTAAGGCTTTCTCAGTCTCTCATTGGCTCACTTTGTCATCTTCAAGTATATATTTAAATATCATCTTTAATCTCTCAGTGGAAACTGAAACTTTCTACCTGCATAGTATGCCTTACCTTTCCTCGTTTTATGCATAGACCATATAACTATCAATTTATTTTGCTTATTGTTTTTTCTTCTAGAGTGCAAGCTATATTGCCAGTCCTAAGGATGGTTTATGGAGTAGCCATTTGATAATTTCATATCAGCCCATCTTCTTTCTTTTTAAGTATCACCTTTTAAATAAATATTGAAATCTATAAACATCTTCAGAATTTCTCCATTATACTTGTAACCACTGATGTGCCCCATTTCCTACTCATTCTTTTTTTACTCCCCTATTTTCTCAGTTTAACTGGAACCCACCTCTTCCTCTCTAGGCACCCTCTCAAATGCAGGCATTATGAGAGAGAGAGAGAGAGAGAGAGAGAGAGAGAGAGAGAGAGAGAGAGAGAGAGAGAGAGAGAGAGAGAGAGAGAGAGAGAGAGAGAGAGAGAGAGAGAGAGAGAGAGAGAGAGAGAGAGAGAGAGAGAGAGAGAGAGAGAGAGAGAGAGAGAGAGAGAGAGAGAGAGAGAGAGAGAGAGAGAGAGAGAGAGAGAGAGA